>BPLR01002272.1:0-99208 GCA_021605095.1 Caerostris extrusa
TTGAGCTAATCAGACCGGGACCTACAGTTTAACGTGGATTCCTAACCACTAACAAACCTCCATGCCACCTCCAGGATTCGAATCAGTTAACATCGGGTTTGCTACCAGAGGATTTGTAACTCATCACGTGACGGATATCATTTGGCGCAGTGTGCCTGCCTGTTGTCAGAAAAATGTTTAAAAGTATATTCATTCTTAAAGGCGTCACTTCCGACCATATTTTTCTTATACAAAAAATGCATCGTTTAATACATAGACCCATGATGACAAAGTTTAAAAATTTGTCCCATAACCGTTGAATCCCTCCATATGTATTAAATAAATATATATAACTTGCATAACAATTTTATATTATGTAAATACAAAATTCTAAACAAATTGAGTCAATATATTTTATTTATTTCAGTCTATAGAGAGCTACTTAGCATAACAAAAACCCTAAGCAAATAAAAAAAAAAATTCTGCATCAAACAAATAAATGACCGGATAGTAGAAATAAATTTTTGTCTGGAGGGGGACACTTATGTCTGTGCTTGTACACTTAAGATACTGTATGTTAATGCAGTATTCTGTATTGAACATATAGTTTGAAATGACAATAGTTCGAAAATTTTGTAGATCAATAAATTGCCTTTTATAAAGATTTTTTTTTATTACTGTTGAAAAAAGATTTCGAAAATATATTTTGCAATTATATTTTACCGATTTGTATTTGATCTGATTTATTTCTGAAAAGGTTCACTGTCAGAATGTCAAACGAAAATGGAAAACTTTAATGAATAATTCATGAAAAAAAATGTTACAATAATCTCAAACATTTTATGAAATCTTTTAATAGTTATTCGTATAATAATAATGATACGAATCGGCTGTATATCAAATAAAAAAGACATGATTAAGCACCAATAAAAAAAAAATGGGTGAAAATAGCGTACATGATTCATGATAATATATTTCTACATGGAAAATTTTTAAATTTGATTCTTTTTACTTTAAGAATGATGTAATACAGAAAATAATATATAACTTATTATAAGAATATCAATGTATATGCTCTTAAAATAATATATATCACATATACCAAATAATTTTTCTTATATATATGTTATATTGTGTTATAAAAATATAAAGGTGTTTGTTTTTTACAGCGGACCGAATTAAAAAGTTTTCTGTACTGAAATGTGTGTGCTGAAATGGTACGCGGGAATTCTAGCACGTAAGAAAGGTATGAGGAGGTAAATGAAAAAAAACAGGTGAAGTAAAAATAAACATTTCATTGGTTAAACGTTTTATAACAAGTGTTCTAAAGAACAACCACTAATCATCAGCAATACCTGCATATACTGTTATAGGAATAAGATATACAAATCTGTTTATTTCGGTTCCCTCTACTTGCCTCTAAAAAATTTCAAATATTTTTGAGATTTTTATCTCTACAAATTGTTAAATAGATAAATTTTTTTTATATTTGAGTTTTTTAAACGAAGATAACAATAAAATTTTTCTAGCAAAAATAAAACTTCACTCTGTTTATGTTGGTTTAACGTGTTAGGTGCTCAATTTACTTATCTTCTATGCATCAATTTTTCCCAATCAAAATTACCTGCAATAAGTGCGTCCATAAATTATTTAGACTATTCAAAACTCATTTAAAAGTCAAACTAACATAGATAGTAGTACCAATAGTTCCTCCGTGTGGGTCCGGGTTAGAATAGCCACACAGTAGCCCATGCGTGTCGTAAAAGGCTACTAAAATGAGTACCCAGTGCCTGGTTGTATAACCGGGTGGGGTAAACTCAGACTTATCACTTTGGGTGTCTCATGTCTTTGCTGCAAGGTCAAGGACAAAAAAAGAAACTGCATTTTTACCCTTTATCATGACTCGTCAGTCGGGTTCATGGACTTTGTCTAGATGTTGCTGTTGACCAAGTGGGATAAGAAACAACAATAGAACTAACAATGACTATTTAATAAGAAAAGTCATATTATATTTTGTATAATACTGTTAGCTGTATTCTTTGACTTTGAAAAAACCGTTTTTGATATTCTCATGATAATATAAATAGATTCGGTTCTATCTCGTAAACTTAGCTAGTGCCTTTTAAAATTGTATATTGATAATACACTCATGTCCATAAATTAAGGATAATGAAGTTCAGGCAAAGAAATAGACAGAAGCAAAACAAATTTGACTTATTTGTAAAGTCCATTCATTAAGCAAAAGGTAAAGAGCAAAAAAGATGCTATATGTTTGACATAATTAATAAAAATTGCGATTTTTACACCCTGGAGCAAATTTAAAAAAAGAACCTATTTACAAAAAACAGTATAACATGGTTAGTATGAAGGTTAATATGGAGTATGTTTCCCGGACGATGCAATACAGGCCTTACAACGCCTAGGCATGCTGAGTATCAAATTATCAATCTGATCTTGGGGAATATTACACCACTCTTCAAGCAATGCCCTCCGAAGTTCCGGTTGACAAGTGGGAGGGGGTTGATGGGCTGCAATTCGTCGGTCAAGCATATCCCCACACATGCTCTATTGGATTCAAGTCCGGTGAGTATGCTGGCCAATCCACACGGGTGATATCCTCCAATTGAAGGCATTCGCCTACAATGTTTACACAGTGAGGACGGGCGTTGTCATCCATAAACAGAAATTCAGCACCCATGGCGCCCCGAAACCAACGTACATGTTGTTCCAGAATGACATCCCGATAGATGTGGCCTGTCATCGTTACACTCTGAACATGCAGGTCAGTTCTGGAACCAAGAATAATTCCTCCCCAAACGAGCCATCCTGCACCACCGTAACGGTGTCGTTCAATGGTGTTGTCTTTGTGGTAACGGGTACCTGGCGCTCTCCATATGAAAGTCCGGCGAGAATCAGACTGCAAACTAAACCTGGACTCGTCGGAAAACATCACTCAAGACCACTATTGCGGTGTCCACAATGCATGCTCTCTTCTCCAGGTTAATCGCAGGCGACAGTGAGTTGCGGTAAGTGGAACACATCTGACAGGCCTACGAGCATATAGACCAATGTGCCCTAAGCGTCTGTACACGGTCTACCTTGAAACTGTCGTACCGGTAGCTGAAGAGAGCTGACGAGACAGGTCTGATGCTGTGCTCCGTCTGTTTCTTTTGGCAGTAACTGCTAAATACCGGTCCTCATTCGGCGTTTTAACTCGGGGGCGACCTGTCCTGTAACATCTACTCACATTACCATCATCTTGGAATCGTTGCCAAAGCCTGGAGATGACACTCTGGGCGATTCCAAGTTCCTCGGATACTACCAGCTGGGTACGTCCACATTCCAGTCGTTCGATAATTCTACCACGTAAACAATCCTCCAAATGCTTCCTTTGTGCTATAACTATGCGGTTATTTCACTGAAAGGCTTTTAAAGCGCTTGTGAACAATTTTTACTTCTTTGCCACCATTCCTTATATACCCCTCTCTTACACTCTCGTCATTGTGACGTACTATCCGCGCCATCTGGTGGTTTCTGTAATTTGCATATTCTTCTTCAAGATGTGTGTGATAATTCTACAGGTGAAAATTTTTTTTAGGGTTCAATTTCTGTGTGATTCTGAATTATCCTTAATTTATGGACATGAGTGTATATTATTTTGAATAGTATGTATTTTGATGATATATATCACTTTGTTGGTCTGGTTGTGTGGTATTTTCCTGATTTGCTCGTGTATAATAAAAGGAGCAAATAATTCTTATATACTCTAAACGTGCTTCCTTCTACGAATTGCAAGATTGCTCCTGTGATGTTCAAAGAAATGATCATAGGCCTTGAGGGTGTCACCGGAGAGGAAGTACAGCGCAACCTTCGTCATTGCTGAGAAACGTTTAGTTTGTAATCTCTCATCCTGAGAGGAAATATAATTAACGCAAACTTACGTAATAGTTGGCTTACAGTCTCTCACCCGGAGATCGCGCATCCAGCGTCTGCCTGAATATCTTTATTTTTAGCAAAGAAGTGGAATTCTTCCACGAATCTCTAATTATATGACTTTAACTGTGTTAAATATTGTCTATCTCTAATTGTTTATGTGCGGTATTTTGAGGGTGTGTAAATAAAGCTGTGCGTTCTCAAATCTCAGCCCAACCACACCCAGTTACAATCCAGCAGCACATCCCTGCACTACAATGTATAAAAAGTATTCTCCTCTTTTTTTCTTCTTGTGTGTGTAGTGTAGAAATCTCTCCATGGTAAACATTGCATAACTCAAAATCTACCGTATCAATGGTGAATCATTTTTAAATTCTTATCTTTGAAAAACAATTCAAACTTTACTTTTCTTTGAATATAAATAAAGCTGACACATACACCCGAAATATTGATCATTGCACTTACTTGAATAAAATAGCGATCTTCCACTAATAAAAATAGGAAACCCATTCATTATTTAAAACGTACCGAAGCAGATGTGAGGCTGATCGTTGAAAGTCTCATTAATTAAGGAAATTTATTGATATCGTTTCATTTAAGTAATGAAACCTAGCCGTGAGAATGAAAAAAACCTCTCTTAACTCGAAACAAAGAATTTATTAAATTAATATCGCATATTTCTCTCCCTTTTATTCTCTAAAAGGAAAATATGATTTTAATGATTCTAAAGAAAATGCTTCATTGTTATAAAATGAATTAAATTCGGGAATATATATCATAAAACATTCAGAAAGAATTCCGTGCCGTACTTCCTTTTCTATCCGATACCGTGTAATAAAATTTAATTAAGTGTGGTTTCCTGGAAAAAGAAGGTTCAAATTAAATTGCAGAAAAGGTTCTCTCTCAGTTCAAGTGATGCCTTATTAGAGAATTTATTTGCAGTTTAATTAAAGATTACTGAAGCAAGTTTTTTTTTTTTATATATCTGCGTATTTTATTTCCTGTTAACAAAAAAAAAAAATATATAAAGTGTTCGTATTGCCATTATTTTTACACTTTATTGCTAGACAAACGATATTAATAATATAAGAGAAAAGCTTTATAGAAGCACAAAAGCGCTTTATTTAATTAATGTTTGTCACCAAGTAGAAATTATATTTACAATCGCAACTATTATAATCGGAATGGATAATAGATATCGTGTCCCCACACGGTATCTTTGAGTAACATTGGTAAAATATATTAGCCAAAACCCATAGCTGAGGTAACCGGGCGGTTCGAAATCGAGAGATGCAGAACCGAAAACGGTGTCGATTCTGGATTTATACTATAAATCAATGAGTCAAAAAGTACTTTTCTTTTGTTAGAGGTGAATGAGTAAAAAGCTGTATCTGAGGATTATTGAATCCAAATTAATGTGATATAATTTGTGTATACTGTAACAATCTGGTTATAGTGTCTTGATACATCTTAGTGAATGATGGACTTTCTACTGTAGCCTTTTTTTTCCACGGGAAGAGTTGTAGCCCTCAGTTCCCAGGAGAGAGGAATGTATATTCGTCAACAAATATATAATAACCTATCACTCTAAATTGACGGCAAATAAGCAGTGTTGTGGATAGTTATAGTACATGCAATTAATGTTTTTGTACTAATGGGAACAACCTGCCACTCAAATCTGATAGCAAATATTCAATATCATGGATAAGGAGACCTCATGAAATTAGCGATTGTCTGTGCCACCTTCACAAGTCGAAACAATTACAGACGGAATATGAACTACGCCATGAGTTGTCTCATCTTGATTGGTGATAGATCATGTTAAAGAAAGTGTCTACTCAATGAGAAGTGAGGGGAACTGACCGCCCTCTCTTGACGGATTTTTCTAAAGAAAGGTTTTTGAAGAAGAAAAAGAAAAGAGTACTGCGACAAGTCGACAAGAAGTGTTGTTTTCTCTATTTCTTTGAAGTGACTGAGCAGGCCGGAGTTTCCGCTTGTTTTCAAAGTGATCTCCTTTTTTTTATACGAAAAATAATTTATAATAATTAAAGTTCTGTATATAAGATATGCATAATGTTTATAAATAAAATTTAAAGTATTTCCATGAACCTGAAAGCGGCCCTCTTCTTGAAATCGTTATGGGTCTTGTACAGGCAGAGACGTTCACTACCCATTTGCCATCCTGGTTCTATTATACATCTGCAGCAAATAATTTCAAAGGAACTGTCCAGTATTAAAAACATATACTTTATGTAATTTAAAATTAAAAAAAAAATATATAGTTCTTTTAATATATGTGAGATAGCAATTTTATACTTTTAACAATATATTCTTTTTATTTTTGTTTCTTACTTTGTACAAAATTTTTGTAGACAACAAAAATCCTTGTTGTGAAAATATGATCATTAACATGAAAAACCATTTTATTCGAATTTTCTTGTTACTCCGCCATCTTTTATATACCCACAACAATTTATTTCAAGTGAAATAAAAGGCCGTATAAAAGTATCTTATAAAAGTTTTAAAACTACAACTTTTTCATTTCATGTGGGATAATACTTTTATGTGTTATTAAAAATTTTATATAATGTTATTCATTGTCTTTATTTTTGCATTTTGTCTATAAAACTTTTAAACAAAGTCCTTGTGGTGAGAAACAAAATCCATAACTTCAAAACACTATTATTAAACTTTTAAATGGTTCAACAGTTTTCCCAAAACAAGGAAGAATAGTTTTTGTAGACTAGGATGGAGTTTAAATTACAAGAAGCGAATTTAAATATCTTTCTGTGGAAAGTTTTTAAACATGTGCAATTTTACATTCATTTTGGGATTAATTATCCTGAAATTCCCAGTGAAGTTGTAGAAATGCCATTAAAATTATACTTCAGCTATATTTAGGTAAATCTTAATTATACATAAATATGACAGGAAGTGTAAAATACTTTCTGTGAAAAGTGTTCTTGAAGAGAAGTTAAAAAAATAGAATGTATCTTTTCTTACAAAATAGAAAGTGTACAGAAGTATGTTAGCATTATTAACAATTTTTTAAACCGCTTTATCTTATGGTTTATGAAGATTTTGTAAGTTTCATTTGTTTTAGAAAATACATAAAGATAGTGTTTGAAAATGTATTCATATAAGCTTAATATCTGCTTTATGAATTTGTAAATAATTAGGAAAAAACACCTCTATATAAAATAAACGTCAGATTTTTAGCAAAATTTATTTTAATAAATTTAAAAAGTTTAATTAAAAATTCAAATTTCAATCGCATTTTAATTGTTTAATCAAAATCAAATTGCATTCGTAAAAATAATCTAAGAATATTCTAATAATTTAAAGCCTTTGCTCACAACTGCATACAACTACTACTTAAAATTTTTATTTTAATATTTGACGCAATTAAATTAAAACACAATTTATATCTATTTTTTTTTCCTGTGAAATTCAAGAAAAAACCCCTTTTAATGCGGATTTTTTCAGCAGTTTTAACTTTAGGCAATTACAAAAATGTACTTTATTAAAAATTGTTACGTATTGTTTTACAGTTATTTATCTTGATAAAATGGGTTCATTTTAGATGTTGTTTTTAAATGAATGATACAATTTGGATATTCTATTTTAGATTTCAGTCTAATTGGAATAAAAAAAATTCGATACAAATAAATTTATTTTAGGATTCCACAGAATTTTTGTTTTTATAAGCACATTTCCTCTATAATTATAATTATGTTGCCTAATTAATTAGATATATAATAATAATAAAATATATGTGTATAAACATTTATTAGAAAATATTATTTAATAAAAAATATAATGTAAATACAATTCGTACAAAATACAGTTCTCGAAAGATTGAATTAATTCAGTTACGAATAAATTAATTTCATTAGAATAAATTACTTTGAAACAAAGGTCTGAAAATAAAATGGATTTCATATGCTGATTACATAAATGATATTTGAGTAAGTATGATTTCATTAGAATCGCCAATAATTATTTTAATTACTTTAATATACTGTAATTTGTTCAAGAACCACAGGAAAGAAACATTAATGTAAGATTACTTATTTATTTTATGTATATAAACAATGTAATATAAAATTATGTAATATAAGATAATTAAAATTGAAAGAGTTACATCATTTCTAAGCATATTTTTTTTATTAGTATTTTTTTATATTATGTTGTATTTATATTATGATGTATTAGAACTGTACCTCTACGACCCATACTTTTTTGAGAAAATGTATGACGTCATATCCGGTTTACGAAAAAAATCTTCATCCGAAACATGAACATCGTTACTAAAAAAATAGTAACTAGACATTAAGTTAGAATTTAATGCAACATTTTTGATAGCCATTTGCTAACTTTAGTAGACTTATGCAAATTTATTTCACTATTTGCTTAAGTTTACATAGGAAGATGTTCGAAATGTCCAATGCGCATAATGAGACACGTGAAATGACGTCAAGCCGTTGTTTGAATTGATATTTAAAAAGCTGCATGTAATAGCTACTGGTACCCCTTTCGATTTCTTCATATAGGGTCATCTAAAGGAATTGGTTTATCTAAATCCAGTTACTTTAGAAATGGACTTAGTTGTTCGTCTTCATAGTGCGTTTAGTTTCGTGAATACTACGATGCTAGGACGTGTACCATCAACCATTCCACGATGCGCATATGCATGCCTTCATATGCGCGGGGACATTTCGAACATCTTCCTATTTAAAATTATGCAAATACTGATGTTCATGTTTCGAATAAAGAATTTTTCGCAAACTGGATATGACGTCGTACATTTTCTCTCACATATTTCTCGAAAACTATGGGTGGTAAGAGATACAGTTCTTTGAACATTTTTTATGTATTCCAAACCATGAATCTGGCTGCGCAGAGTTTATCCAGTCTTGCTGGGACACCCTGTATATTATCGTCTATAAGCCGAGCTAAAGAACGGGATTGGTTTATTTACAAATGCCATCATTTCGTAAAAAAGGTAGGCATTTTACCTTTAGCAGTTTAGTTTAATATTTCGATTGACATTATAACAATTTTTCATTAATAGCTGTTTAAATTAAATTAAAATGACAAAAATATTATGACAAAGGAAAAAATAATATATAATCATACTCAAAATTTTTAGCTATTGTTTTTAATTAAAAAAGCCGCTTTTTAATTTCATGTTATACTTTTTCTGTATTTCCGAAAACTTTTACCTGTTTCAATATCTAACAATTTCTTTCAACATTCATTAAAAATATTTTTATTATTCATTTAATAATTACATTAACATATTTCAGTATTCATTTTAATTTTTTTTTCCAATACATAGTATACAAATGTAGCATTAAATTTTTAGGATTTAAAATAAATTGCAATTTCTTAAACTTTTTTTCCTAATGCATCTGGCAAACACTTAAACAGTTGTCTTAGATACCTTAAGGCAAGCATTGCCCCGACGTTACTCACTTTACTTCCCAGGAGGTGCGTGTAGCTTGAAGATAAGCTGCGCACGCAGAGTAACAATACCCCGCCACGCTCTACGATTATGTTAGACAGGGACCTACGGTTTAAAATGGTTTTCGAATCACTACTAACATCCATGGCATCGCCAGGACTTGAACCCGAAACCTGGGGTTCGAACTCCAGAGCGCTAGTCACCCCCCATTTCTGAAACTAAATATTAAGAAAAAAAAATTTCTGAAACTAAATATTAAAAAAAAAAATTTCTGAAACTAAATATTAAGAAAAAAATATGGTAAAAGTATTTTTAATTTTATTTCATTATAACGAAAAGAAACGATTGAAAATCTATAGATATAATTTAATATTAAACAATTTCTTTTTTAAAAATCCAAGTATCATCACTGAATTATAAAAAAAAAAGGATTTTATACTTTTATTTATGTTAAAGGGTAATTTTCCTTTATTTTCTCTTCATTTTGTCTGTCTACATTATATTGGAAAAGCAATTTGAGAAATTTTATGTGTGAAAACACTTTAGGGCTGTCATCTTTTATTAAAATTCACAGACGGAATTGATTATCCATCACAAAAATCAAATTTCAATAAATTGTGATAAATAATAAAAATAGGAACGAATTGAGTCTCAAAATTTAATTAAAAAGCTATAAATTTGTTTTAGTGCTGCATAGTAGTCTTGAAATTAATTTTTTATTTAAAAACAAATGATTATAAGAAAAAAAATTCACGAGTTCTTTTAATATCATTTAATTGTTTTTATTAATTAATTTTTTTAATTTTTTTGTTTGCCTGGTATAAATATATCAGCCTTTTAAAAAATACATCAATTTTCAACATAAATATATGAAATATATTTATATAAAATATAAATTATTGAAAAATATATAAAATATAAAATATAATAATTAATTTAAATATTAATATAACAATATCAATATAAATATTTGAAATATATCAATATTTTTATTAAAAATTTTCAATTTTTCCGATATATAAATATAGCAGAAAAAAGGCTTTTAAAAATTTTTCCATGAAAATAGATATAGACAGTAGTTATACATTTTAGGATAAAATTAGTAAAATAAAAAAATATCTGTGCATAATATTATATAATTTTAAATTATTTAAATAATATAATATATATACATAAATTAATCACATATGTTAGTATTATTTTAGTTCTCAATTATTTTTATAAAGATAAATATTTTAAATATAAATTTCAGGACAATATTTCTTGTGATTATTAGTTTATTGAACTTTGACAATATCTTAATTTTTTTCTTATATTTAAACAAAAATTATTTGCGGAAAAAATGTTTTTCTTCTCTGAGAAAGATATTCTTTGCAACAATTGCTGACCAAAGTTGAAGATTTTTAAACTTTATTTTATTTACTTTATGCTTGACGCTCTAGAATTTTCTAGTAACTAAGATTCTTGAGAAGAAGCGAAAAAGCACTTATAATGACTATCTAAAAACTTGATTTATTTAATGACTGTTTAAACCAGGGGTGGCCAACCAGCGACCCTCTGGCAGCATGCGGCCCGCCTGGAATATTATTCCGCTCCGTAAAATTATCAGCCTTTTACAAGATATATGTCTTTAAAATGGCCCAGGTAATGAGAAACAGTGTATTAAAAAATACATTATGTGTGCCTCCATATATTCAAAAATTAACTGTCGAAATTATGAGAAAAATTAACTTTGATTTTTAAAATAATAATCTTGCGAATATATGACAGATATTGCCTGTTTTATTTATGAGTGCAGAATAAAATATATTATATTCTGCGAATTCATGATGAGTGCGCATCTTGCAACATCTAATATATTAGGTTTTATGTTTGACTCTAAGTGACCTCAGTGACACAGTGACCATCCCTAGATACACACAGTTGAGTGTTGATAGCAGAACAAACTAGACTATTCGTTCAAATTGTTAGAGCTTTTGGTTCAACTTACACCTGCGAATAGTTTTTTTCTAAAATGAAATTGACCAAACACAAAACACACTCACACATAATGGACGCTAACCTGCAACACCCATTAAGATGGGCCAGCACCCAAATTGAGATCGATTTGCAAAAGCTTAGTGAAAGAGTAAAGAAACAAATATCGCACATTTTTTTTTAATGATTCATTTTTTTGATTTCATTTATAAAGATACATTTTTTATATTTCATTTTTAGCGTTACGTATTTCTTTATAATGTGCGTTTAGTATCATTATTATTATATTATCTATGTTTACATGTAAAATAATAGTAAACAAAAAAGATAATAACTCATTATATTTCAATTTTTAACTCCAAAAAAAAAAAATGTCTATAGTGGGTCTAAATCTAATATGGGGATATATAATTTTATATGCGGCCCGCGGAGTTATGATTCATTTCCAAAGTGGCTCGCAAGATCATATGGGTTGGCCACACCTGCTCTAGGATTTTTCTAGTACACAAAAAGTAGGTAGTAATACTAGGTTTTTCTAGTAATTTTTTTACAAAGATTCTTGAGAATATTCTAAAAGTACTTATAATGACTATCTAAAAAATGAAATATTTGATGACTGTTCAAAATCTAAAGGAAAAGAATAGCAATTATTTTATTAATAAATGAAAATTGACATACACATTCAAGAGCCAAAACATTATGACCACCCCTACATTTTGCAATGAACTCGCCTGGATGACGTGGAAGGCACGTGATCAGGTGGAAGTGGTATTTAACTGGTATTAAATGATGGTATTAATCCATGCCAAGGCGAGTTGAAGCTGTGTTGCGCGCCAAAGGTGGCCCAACTCGTTATTGACAGGTGGTCATAATGTTTTGGCTCTTGAGTGCATATTTACCCCACATGGAAAAAAATTCGTATTCACTTCAAATTTTTAAAACACGAAAATTTAACTAAATGTATTTTTGATCCCAATCAAATTTCTATAACAAAGTAAAAAATTAGAAGGTAAACTGATAAAATTTCATCATTGTATTAGAATTCAAATACAATTTTTGAAATTATATTTCTGACTGCAGATTTGATATGATTTAATATTTTTTTCTAAAATTTAGTGTGAAATTTTATTTTATTTCTAAAATCATTGAAGAAAGAAATATTTATGTAAAAAAATATTTCATTGCTATATTTGGAAATAAAATATTTTGTAATAATATATGAGTGTACTACATAAAATAGTTTTTGTTCCAAATCTTGTTTTCAAATCTTTGGTTACTCTTGTGTATTTGTATCGAAAATCGGTATTGAGCACGTAAAGTAAAATATACGATCTTCTTATCGAATATGATTTAGATTCATAGAAATACACTCTGTGATATGATATATTGAATAAGCGAAACATACCTTTTTTTCAAATGTAATATTTTGGTAAGAAATTGAAATAGGAATACGCATAGTTTGAATGAACATTTTCTTATGATAACTATTTTCATACAGGAAAATCAATAAAATATTTATACTTATCTTTAAATAAAGATATTTTATTTTCGGAGCTTTAAAGATTAAATTACAGGATTTCAGATGACTCGAACCACGTGTATATTTGTCAAAATGTGTATAAAATATATTTTGCATTATCATAATGATTTATTCACTGGTTAGGGTTTATACACTGAAGTGACAAAAGTCATGCGATACCTCTTAATATCGTGTCGGCCCTCCTTTCGCCCGGCGAAGTGCAGCAACTCGACGTGGCATGGACTCAACAAGTCGTTGGAAGTCTTCTGCAGGAATATTGAGCCATGCTGTCTCGATAGACGTCCATAATTGTGAAAGCGTTGATGGTGCAGGATTTTGGGCACGAACAGACCTCACGATGATGTCCCATAAATGCTCGATGGGATTCATGTCGGGCGATCTAGGTGGCCAGATCATTCGTTGGAATTGTCCAGAATGTTCTTCAAACCAATCGCGAACAGTTGTGGCCCGGTGACATGGCGCATTGTCATCCATAAAAATCCATCGTTGTTTGGGTACATGAAGTCCATGAATGGCTGCAAGTGATCTCCAAGTAGCTGAACATAAGCATTTCCAGTCAATGTTCGCTCCAGTCGCACCAGAGGACCAAGTCCATGCCATGAAAAAAACAGCCCACACCATTACGGAGCCACCACCAGCTTGAACAGTGCCTTGCTGACAGTTTGGGTCCATGGTTTCGTGGGGTCTGCGCCACACTCGAACCCTACCATCAGCTCTTACCAACTGAAATCGTGACTCATCGGACCAGGCCACGGATTTCCATTCATCTAGGGACCGACCGATATGCTCACGTGCCCACGAGAGTCGCTGCAAGCGATGTCGTTCTGTCAGTAAAGGCAATCTAGTCGGTCTTCTGCTGGAATAGCCCAAGAAAGCCAAATTTCTCCGCACAGTTCTAACAGACAAGTCCCTTGTACGTCCCAAATTGATTTCTGCGGTTATTTGATGCAGTGTTGCTTATCTGTTAGAATTTACGACTCTTTGCAGACGTCGCCGGTCTCGGTCGTTAAGTGCAGGCGGTCGACCACTGCGCTGTCCATGGTGGGATGTTATGCCTGAAATTTCCTACTCTCGACACACTCTTGACACAGTGGATCTGGGAATGTTGAATTCCCTAACGATTTCGAAATGGCATGACCCATGCGTCCAGCTCCAACTAACATTCCGCGTTCAAAGTCTGTTAATTCCCGTCGTGCGGTCATCATCAAGTCAAAACCTCTTCACATGAATAACTTGAACAGAAATGAAAGCTCTGTGAAGGCACTGCGCATTTATACCTGTTCTACGCGATGCTACTGCCATCTGAAAATTTGCATATTGCTATCCCATGACTTTTGTCACTTCAGTGTATGTATAGTTTAGATGACTTGAATCCCTTGTTTATTTGTCAAAATGTAGAAAAGACATTTTGCATTATCATAATAAATTATTCACTAGTTAACAGCTTATGTATAGTTTAAATGACTAGAATCACATGATTATTTGTCAAAATGTGTAGAAAAGACATTTTTGTATTATAATGTTTTATTCACTGGCTAACGGTTTATATATAGTTTAGATTGACTTGAATCACATGATTATTTGTCAAAATGTGTAGAAAAGACATTGTGCACTATCATAATGATTTATTCACTGATTAACGATTTATATATAATTTAGATGATTTGAATCACATGTATACTTGTTAAAATGTATAGAAAAGACATTTTTCATTGTCATAATGATTTATTTAATGGTTAACGATGTATATATAGTTTAGATGACTTGAATCACATGTATACTTGTCAAAATGTGTAGAAAAGACATTTTATATTTCCAAAATAACTTATGGTAGATATCAAAATAATCGTTTAGAAAATAAAGATTATTATTTTATTTGGCTAATAGCTCTAAAATTTATTGACTACAAACTACAAAGAACTATAATTACTTTGATCATTATTTAACACCTTATTTTTGGCTCTCAATATTTTCTCTAATTATTGGTTTGCCAAGAAAGTAAGATCGATTTTCACAATATATTTTGATGGTTAAAATTAGAGTTACTTTTTGCCTTTTATTTCAACAACTCTTTTTTAAATTTATTAGTAATTACAAATTGTTTGAGATTTTTAATAATATTTATTATTGATTTGTTTTCAATGATGTGCACTACAGTAACTACTTTAAAAAAAAAACAAGCAAAATCCAAAACTGATTTGACAGGTTCTTGTGTTGTTGATAATTTGGCAGAAGTTTTCTTATTTCCTCCAAAATGACGCATAATGGCGGTTTATTTTCCTCTGAAAATGTTATTTCAGAAGACATCCTCCACTACTGGCAACAACTGGCGTACCGATTACGGAGTACCAACAGGGGAAATACCCCACAACCTCCTCATCTTAATTAATAAATAAGTTTAGAATTCTAATGGCTGCTTAATTAATGTTAGTAAAAAATATTAAGATTAAAGTTTCTAAAATTTAATGTATGGTACTCAAAAAAAAAAAAAAAAAGAAAAAAATACTATTTATAAAAAAGTAAGATAAAAAATAAAAGAATTTAAAAGTTAAGTTTTAAATTCGGTACAATTAGGGACCAGTTGTCGATGCCGTAGACTATTACAAAACGTAAACAAACTCCCAACCCTTTGCTTACTAGTCACTGATTGGAAATCATGCTGAACTGTGAGAGCCAATAGGAGCATCTGAAAGGTAAAAATTAGAACAAAGTCACCACAAAAAAAAGACCCATCACAGAACCTGTGATTCTTTTTTATTTTATAATTTTTATTTGGTTTTCAATTTTATAATTTTTCTTTGGTTTTCAATTTTATAATTTTTATTTTTATTTTTATAATTTTTATATCTAATCCTTTTATTTTCCTTACAAAAAAAAGGGGTAAAAAAAGCGTACGAAAATAAAATAAAAACCTAACTTAGTTACTAGTCGGAAAGTCATGAATGAATTTAAAGCACAACGTAGCAATAAAAAGGGAATAGAAAAGGAACAGAGTTCTGATCTGAACCCTCAACCTCGCAGTCAAAGATCCAAATCTTTATCTCTGCGCCAGTTTATTTTTCACAAATATATTATTTTAATATTTTCACAAAGCTAGATTAAAAATGATACCTGAAAAAAATTGAAATTTTGTTACAAACTTGTTAAATTTACATTACGACAACAACAAATAAAAAAGATGAAAATATATTACTTCCGAAATTGTTTTGAATTTTAGATTAATTCAAAGAAACGGAAACAGAAGAAAAACAGTTCAAAGCAATTTGACAAAATACGAACGAAATGTCCTTTCATGAAAATTTCTATTTCATTTTCCAGGTTTAAACTAAATTTCAGAATAAAAAAAGAAATTGAAAAAAAAATTCTTTAATCTTTTTTGGTTTGAAATATAAAAAATGTTCTACATTTTATTTTTCCGAAAAAAAATATAATATATGTGATTCAAATCGTATGTACTTGAAAAATAATAATAAAAAAATCACTCATTATTAAACAATTGCCTATTAGAATTGCAATATTTCGAAAAAGTATGCATCAGTTCTGGAATTTAAAAAATAAGTATTGTATTGTAGAATATGAAAATAACTATCAGCAAAAGCGTGATTTTATCTTCAGTAGTTTACCTAGAAACAAAATAATACAAAAAAAAAAATGAAAATTGTTTTTAACAAATTTTTTAACATCAGTATTTGTACGCATGGAAAGTTTCCATATCCATCGTATAAGACAAAGAATAGAACTAGGAATAGCCGAATTTTAGTGAGAAGAATTTTAATGCGATGTGATTGCAAACTATGATATAAATATATTATTGATGAATTCGGAACATTGGCGTTCAAAATTAAGAGAATTTTCAACTATTGGACTGGGACTTGGATTATCTCAAGAACAGATTTTAATGAAATTTGGTATGGTGGTAGTTTGATAGACTACAACATGAACGAATAAATAAATAAAAAAAAATCCCTGAACTGTTATGGTGCACTCCGCATTATTGTAAATAATATTTCTTAGTGTCAGAATTTATAAAACAGAAATTATAATATCAAATACAAAAGTAGGTTAATAAGCAGTATGGTCCGATTTTAGTGTTAAACAGTTCTCAAAAGGATAATTAGTTCTTGAGCTAAAGCAATTTATGTGTTTCTTGGGAACATAGTACTCTATTCAATCCACCCTGTTGACCATGGAAGATTCTCACAAGGTCACTTTCTATCTTAGTGTTAAATAGTGTTCATAGGGACAATTAATTCGGGAAATAAAGCAATTTATAAATTCTGGTGAGCATGGTACGCTATTCCATCCACCCGGATGACCATGGAAAGTTCTCGCAGGTGAAAGGCGAATTGCAATCGCACTTTCAAGAATGCTATCCATTCCATTTGTTTACGACCTGGGTGGGGTTCCCGGCGGATATTCTAACTTTGCAAAAATTCGTCGATCAAATGAGAAATTGTGAAAGTTTTTCAAGTTCCCATTCTAGTGGGACTTTTAACAGTAAATATAAAGTCATCTGCAAAGGTTTGCAAATGCACTGCTGGAGGCCATTGATTATTAAGTACCTCATTGGCAACAAGATTTCACATTATTGACCAACTACAAGGTCCTTGAAGACAGACTTAGTTTGTTTCCAGATTACTGGACATATATTAGTTTGAATTGCTACTAATCTTACAGTGTCTTTTCTGTAACATCTGTGGGTTGAAGGACTTCTTTCATTCTATTTCAGATTGAATTACAATTAAGGTTGCCAAATGCACTCTTAATAGCTATTGAAATAATTATTATGTGTTGTTGTTGTTTTTTTTGCATCATTAACGAAGTCCATTAAAAGCTAAACACGTATCATCAGCTGAATTACCTACATGAAATCTACATTCCCTAGAATTCATTTTATTTCCTTCTTGAAGTTTAAAAGTTAATCTTTTAGTAAAGTGTTTTTCTAATACTTTGCCTATGATAGGGAGAAGAGAAACTAGTCTGTAAGAATATTATCAACTTTTTTTTTTTTTTTTTTTTTAAAAACTAGGACTACAACTCTTATTTTAATAGCGTTTGGGAATGTATGAAGCATAAATATTTTTTAAAGAGTTTATGAAAGATTTCTGGGAAATAATTAACAATAATATAAAGATCTTAATTATTTACGCCATTAAATCTTGAGCTTTTCCTTTTGGAGACGTTTATCCCTCTGGAATGTTCTATTCCTACTTAACTAAATTAATTGTTGTGGCTTCACCACTTCCTTTCTCCATTTTTTTCCTTTCCTAATTCATCCCCTTCGCCTTCATTATGTGTCCCCACAATTTCACTCAAATTATTTCCAAACTGTAAAGAGGCATCTCAACTCTAGGGACCTTGATATGATGTGGTATAGTAGTAGCAGATGCGCATGGTCTTGCATTAAAATAAAACTAAAGTCAACTGCACCAATGAAAAGATTAACATAGGGTTGCACAGCAATCTCAGAACTTCTCAAGAAGCCATGACGATCTGTGCACCATCCACCATGATGTCTACGTAAACTTTCAAGCATATACTGATCTAACAGAAGTTGTAAGAAATGCTGTGGATCTCTGGTTATTCCTAGATATACTTTATGTTGATAATAAATAGTTAGGTTGAATCGGGACTTATGAGTGTTATGAATTCCTCCCCAGATGTTTTTGTGCAAAGTCCATATTTTTTGCTGAATGCTAATCGGTCTCTGCTGTGCTCAAAAGTTAATGGGATGCAAACTGTGAGCCTTCTTGCAAGCAGAACTCTTTCGTGCAACTTTCTGGAAACAATAACTCTTGAAACTCGAGTTTCTGCTGCCATTGAAAAACCATGAGAGAGTTGACAATATGATTTCAATTTACAAATATTGATTTTTTTCTTCGGCTGTTAAGGTACTCAGATAACTAGGCTGTATCTCAATGAATCCAGTATTCTTAAATTGTTTTCATTAAATGGAAACCTTCAGTATTTCATTTAAGTTTTTATCAATTGAGATTACACTGCTTCCAACTTTTTCTCGATTCTTTATCTTAATGCCTCCTCTAAATTTTAGTGACAACTCATTTTAATAATTTGTTTTTGAATTTCACTGAATGCTAATAAAAATAAATCAATAAAATCCCCATAATACTGTCTATCAGGTAGGAAAGTGAAAATTGCTACTTTGCTTGCTAAAGCCTATTCCTCTATTTGCACCGAGATGTTTAATAATGAGAAATTGCGTAAATTAACTTACTTTTGAACACCATGGTATATGAAGTTTACAACAGTATTGATTACAATAATGGCTGAGATAGCAAATATCTAATTCACATTATATTCATCTGTTATACAAAAAGGTTTGATTTTAAAAAGTTAACTTTGGATATATCACTAAAATTAAAAACAGAAATATAAAATTAATAAATTTAAATTATATTATAAAACATTTATTATGATTTAAGTTTCAATAATTATGCATGCCAATAATGAAAATTTCTTTCATAGTTTGGATTTATTTTCTATTTCCTTGCATGACGAAATCAAAAATGACTCTTAAAGCCTCCCAGGATTCTTAATTATTATTGATTAATTATTTTACTTACGCGTATATCGGAGATTTTTAATGAAAACATCAAGGTTCCAAAATAATGTGTGTAAATCAATGATTCTTGTTGATATCAATGCTTTTCAGTCTTTGTAATAAATAATCCGATCTAAGACATATTTTTTTCAAATAGCGTACCTTGAGTTGCTAGATTGGTTGGAATCATTTTCTTTATCATTCTGTTCGCCCTGTGGGTTTTGTTTTCGTGTGCTTTGTGCTCAAAGAAAGGGTGAGTTATGACTATGTTAGCAGTCCTGATAGTTTTTTTTATATTTGTGGAGAATTTGTTTTCAATAAGCATCAAGGAAACGTAACAAAATGTGTGTGAAAGGTATACTTTATTTACTTCGAGGTAACACGGAGACTAATAAAGGCTTTGGGGGCCATACAAAGTATATTATATTTTTAGTAGATTTAAGAAAAAGACCACGTGAACAAAATATTTCAAGTATTTCAATGACATGAAGCCTCTTATGGAATGATAGATGTTACAGTGCTACCTCTTATATTATGCAAAGGTGTCTTTTATGGTATGAAAAGTTATTTCAATGGTATGGAGTTTTCTATGGTAGGCAGAGTTGTTCCGTGTGCAAAATCCTTAAACGCTCGAGTTTCGTAGACTTTTAAAAGAGAATTACAAAAATTAAACATTCTTTTCAGTTCCTAAGCAAAAAAATGTTGTCTTAAAAAATGTTGGAAGCAAATTTCTTTGTCGGCTCTGGCATAAGAAAATTTGTGTAAAATCATAACTCTGAAATTGTAATGAAATCAAAAGAATAGGTAGCTAAACTCCATTTAAAGAATTTCAGTTCCTTGAAAACTGGAGATATTCTAATTCCCGAAAATATAATTTAAATTATGTTGAGAAAATCCGAAGAAAGTGGGTGTAATGTGAGTTTCTATAATCATATTTTAGTTTTTTTCTCTCTGAAAATCCTAGATAAATGATGGAAGAACTAGTTGAGCGTTTCCATTAATATATTATAATAGAAAAGATATTAAGATCGTTGAGATGAATATGGGAGGAGAGAGTAGTAAAGAACAGCTATTCACTTCTTCGGGAAAGAGTTTCACGAAAACTTTTACCAATAAATGATTAAAGAATACAAATTCTTCATAGTAACCCTTGGACTATTATGAGAAACTATCTTCCTGAACTTTCATCAATCT
The DNA here is from genome assembly GCA_021605095.1 of Caerostris extrusa. Lineage (NCBI taxonomy): Eukaryota > Metazoa > Arthropoda > Arachnida > Araneae > Araneidae > Caerostris > Caerostris extrusa. Next base: position 20,653 of record BPLR01002272.1, read on the forward strand.
AATGCTAAAAAAAAAAATATAGAATTTTAAGTAAATTTCACTTTTGTTTGTAATACACTTTTCTCTTTTTCACTGGATTTCAGCATTATAAAAGCCAAGAATTAATTTAATTTGTAGAAAAACTGTTGACTAGAGGAAAAAAGTGATTGCATAATTGGAATCAGCACCCCAATAAATAAAAATAAAATTATAAAGTTCTTTAAGAATATGTTTATATAACCTGTATTATTTAAGCTATTTGAGAAATGACTATTCTCTAAATAAGAAAAAAATACATTTTAACAAATATCTTCTTACACAATCACAAATAATGAAATATTTTTCTAAAAAATACACTCTCATAAAGAAATAAAATGAAGACTTATATGACCTTAAATTAAAGATTTAACTGATTATGTTATTTGTTAATAAAAACTGTCTTGTAAATTAACATTTTTGCAATTCACCATTTCCTTTTTTTTTTTTTTTTACAAATTTCACGTACAATTCAATTTTATTACCTTGCATTTCCCACCCTCCAAAAATAGGAGGACCTCCAATTTTGTTTTCCTGGTAATCTGAGATAGCCTATTTGGTATTTCTTGACCCTTACTACAGGCCGGTCGAAAGATTTATTCAAAATTTTGATGGAAGTGGCATGTTTTCAAAAGCAGCTGTGCATATAATATTTAAAGGTTTCACTAGAAGCATTTTTGTGGCGTTATTGGATTCTTGAATTCATGTTTTAAACCAAATAAATATGTATTCCTATGTTGTGTATAAAATAGTTGTTATTTAAGCTAAATTATTCAAAGATTGCATGTGAGGTGTTTATAACTATAAAAAAATAACCATAAAAATTAGGTAAATAAAAAAAAAAGAATGAAAAAACAATTTAGATAACAAACTGATTTCTGTATTTAGAAAAGTAAAATATTTATTTTCACAATACAAAATTTGAAAATGTAATAAAAAAATCCAGAAAACTACAGAGAAATATATTAAATGATGGAATTTCATTATAAAGACTATTAAAATGAAAATTGTTAAAATATTTCAGATTTATTAATGCAAAAACAAAAACGGTAGATAAATATTTGGTAAATTTTCATTATAAGAGAATAAAAGTCTTTACTTTACAATATTTATTTAAATCAATATTTACATAAATGTTATGCACATAGTTATATCCTAGCTAAATATAATGTATATTCCGGATAAATAATATGTTATTGAATAAATGGATGAGCTTTACGATCTTTCACTTTAAATCCCAAGCTATTTCAAATTTTTGAAGCTTTTGTAATTCACTAAAATTTTATTTTCTGTATTAATAAGAAATGAAATTGCCTATTACAGAAAAATAAAAATAATCTGAAAGATCACAATGGATTATCTTTTAGATTAGATTATAATCTTATTCACGAAGATCAATTTATCAATTTTATTTCTGGAAAAGCTTTCTTAATGTTTTGTTTTTAAAGTAAATAAAATGCCTCTTCATCATAAATATCAAGAATTTATTTTTCAATGAAAGTATTGAAATTTTAATTTATTTCCTTTATGGAATTTTAGGAGGAATAATGGTGAAAATTAATAAATGGCGAAAATGTTGAAAATTTTTAATTTATATTAAATTATTTGATGTGAGGACATATAAATCCTTTTCAAGAAATATAGTTGCAAAGCATTGGAAAGTATTTATATTACCATAATATTTAATAAATCTATATTTAAAACTCTTAAGTAAAGCCTAACAGAAATATTTGTAAAATAAGTAACAAAAAAAAAAGATGTAATCAGAAATTAAACCATAATTTTAATTTTAATTAAAGCATACAATTTAAAAACTTATTTTAAACAATGAATTATGTTTTCTTAAGGGTAAAAAGAAATGGTGTGAATATTATCCATGTCAAATATTAGAGAATTCCGACTTATATTCTGCAATATTTACTAATACCTACATCAGTTTATATATCAGTGTAGATGAAAGATTACATTAACATGACTAGGATTTAATTAATAATTTAAAGACAATAAATGTTGCAAGAAAATTCAAAATCTAATAATGGTTCAGCAGCTTATCAATTATTTGGACTGGTGTAGTAATCTCAAAGGAAACTCAAAAAAGATGATGACTAGGATAAATTCATCATTAAAGACAGTAATGGTTGCAAGAAAATTCAGAATCTAATAATGGTTGAGCAGCTCAGCAATTATTTGGACCTGTGTAGTATTCTCGAGAATAATAGGTCTATAGTAATCTCAATGAAGCTTAGAAAGATGATGACTACGATGAATTCATCATTAAAGACAGTAATGGCTGCACGAAAATTTAGAATATTATAATGGTTGAGCAGCTTAGCAATTATTTGGACTGGTGTAGTAATCTCAAGGAAGCTCAAAAGATGATGACTAGGATGAAGTCATCATTAAAGACAGTAATGGTTGCAAGAAAATTCAAAATCTAATAATGGTTGAACAGCTCAGCAATTATTTGGACCTGTGTAGTATTCTCAAAGATAATAAGTCTATAGTAATCTCAAGGAAGCTCAAAAGAGATAATAATGACACAAAAACTATTGAAATTTACACGCAAAAAATAAAGGAACATTTTGGATATTATTGGATGCTTCAGAATGTGCAATGGGCACTCACTCAAAACACAATCAAATTTTAAAATTCAAAGAAAAGTAGAGAAACAATGAGAGTCAGTTTAATATAAAAACCTGTATAGTATGAAATTTATATACTTTATATGTTTTTATTACTTTTATATTTTTATACTTTTAGAAGTATAAAAAAATACGACGAAGCGCAGACAATTTAATGACTATAGTAAAAACAGGAAAAAGCAGATACTTTATAAAAATTATCGATCTTTGCTTCATACTGAAATGTTATGATCATTTATATGCTGCTTAGAAATACATCATTGCGCTAGTTTTATTTATCTGAGAATGCAATTTTAATACAAATATTCTTGTATAGTATAAAAACATTGCAAGTATACCATTAAAATGCCTGTACAAATTTATATATCAACATTTAAAAAAATTATATAGAATAAAACAATTTCTTTCGTATAGCAAAACAACTTGTTTCTGATAAAACTATTGGTAAATAGTTAAAGACTTTTGCTTAGTAAGGTTAAAAAATAAAAAAGTTTGAAACTTGGCAATGTTCCCATTTTTTATATACAATATTAACATAAATATACATTTCCATATATAACTCATTCTTGAAAGGACTGACAGTGAGCAATGAAAATATACAGTAATTTGAAAATCGTCACCCTACCAGTCTTTTTCGATTTCCGTCTTTCAAAATAGAAATTACAAATACTAACATAAAGAGTAAAGATAAGAATTCACAGAGTTGCAAGTTTGTCTTAAAAGGACCGTGAATATAAAACATGATTTGTAGGACAAGAAAAAAAATACTTTTGTTTCCATATTGCTGAAGTTGCAATCGTTAAACATATGATTTTTTTATCACTGCCAATTAAAGTTTTTGAGAATGAATATTAGAAATATAATTTAATCTTTTCAGAAATTGCAAGCTTGTAAATACGGATTTTTTAAAATCGCTATAAAATTGTTTTAGCTACTATTCTTGAGAAAATTTTTAATGCTAAAATTAATATAACAATTATATTTTATTAATTTAAAATTGTTATCCAAAAGAATAATTCAAAACTTTAAAGGTTTGAATAAATGATTACTATATTTGATTTGATGATGAAGTCAACAAAAATAAAACTCAGCCTAATTCAATAATCTTTAGATAATTTTATTAAAATGATATCATGTTTAAATAATTTTTGGATGTTATTTATGCTTATTTTAAAAAAAGTTTGGATGTGATATGAAAAGTCCTGGATTTGAATGCTACATTTAAAGAAACAATTAGACTGTATTATATCAATGTTTCTTAAACAAATAATTGTAAATTTAATATTTGTCGCTATTTAACACTTATTAAATTATAGATTAATTTAATTTTTGTTTTTTTTCTGTAGTTTTAATTGCAAGTTATATTGTTAAATAAAAGTAAATATTACTTTATCAAATATTATTTCTAGTAATAAAAAAAATTAAAAACAAGAATTTTATTATTCTTAAAAGTACTTAATTGTATTTTTCATCTACAATAAAAAAAATGTGTTTGTATAAACAATAAAAACATTAATTTCATTTGATGCTTGAAAAACCAAATGTTATTTTATATACAAATAGAATACAAGAATTTTGCATTAACATAAATTTATTAAATAACAAAGTTCGAAAGTAATTACGTTTATATTTTTTGGCATATTTAAATAAAATTTGTTGCCATTTTTTTAAGTCATAAATTATAAATTAATGAAATTTTTTCTTGTGGAAAGCACTTTTTCCTCCTTTTAAATCCCTGTATCTGTATTTATATTTCCAATTACACGCAGGTAATCCACAATTTATTTTTAGGGATTGTGGTTTAAAGACTTCCTTATATGAACCATTTCTTCCTTGTAACGTAGTATCGACTTTTTCATTTAAATTACCAGAGTTTAAAAAAATGTTATTTTTTTTAAGCCAGCGTTGTTTTGAAAGCAAAAATGGCATCGACCGTAATATGGCTAAGTTTGTTGTTCAATGGATTTTGAAAGGATTTGCTTCAATAAAAGAGCAGACTAAGTGGGAAAACTTCTTGAAACTTCCAACCACTTAAGAAGTGGTGGACAATAGTTTTATTCTTTTTCGAGGTAACACAGTTGTTTTTTTATGCTCTAAAGAAAAATATTTAATTACGAATAAATTCTAAAAGTAATGCTAATATGTTGTGTATGTATATTTTAACAAAATGATTAAGAAAAATATTTTTAGTTTGTGTGGCTAGGGATAATTTGAAAGTTTTGGGTTTTAACAGTTCCTAGGATATGTTTTGACAATTTTTTGTTTTGATTTATTCTGCTTATAGTTGTATTTATAAGTTTATTTCGAGGATTATACTCAATTTTGAGGACACTACACAAAATATTACTTTTATATCCATAATATTGTTTATCAGTTTGATGCAAAAATCTTTCAAACTGTCTTCATTTGAAATAAAGCTATTATCGTTGTTACAAGTCTTTTATCAATGAAATATTCTATAAAATGTCAGAAAAAAACTTATATTTGACAGAAGAAAAGTTTCATGGATTTCTCCTAAGCAATTATTTTGTCGTAAATATTTGTTACTAACACAAAACAATAATTAGAAATATAATAGGTATTTCGATTTTTCTTAAAAATTCAAAAGCTATTATGATATTGTGAAAGATTAACACTGAAAGGATATGAAAGAAAGAACTAAGGCCATGGATAAATTTTCTTTCTGGAAAACAAAACGAGTTAGTACGATTTTAAACTTCCTTTCTTGCAACAAATTAACATATCTGTGCAGGAAAAAAAGATTACACGTAGAAACAGTATTGCTTAAAAATCAGTGATCAGTGGTTTTCAAACCGCTACCCACTGTCAAATCTTCCCCTTGAGTTTTATCGATCCAGTTCCCATTTGAGTAATTATATTTACTCAAAAATATAATTACTGCTATAATACAAACAAGTAATTATAAAAAAGAATTTAATAATGTAATTAATAATAATCGAATAAAATTATTTTATTTTGTTTCCACAGACCGTTTGAATCAAATTGAAGTTAATATGAGTTATTTGATCTATAGATATCTTTAGTAAATAACTCATTTCTGTTTTTAAAACAATTAAATAGCTCTTAAAAATCAAGAAAAACTTTCATGTGTAAAAAGCGCAACTGGTCAAAATATGTTAATGAAAGAATTTGTAAAACGCTTTAAAATTATCACATAATTTATATTTCTAGTAATCTTTATCTCTGTCTAGTTTCTATTTGTAGTACATATGCAAATCCATGATGACATAAAAATACGTTTTATTTTCAATGTATACTATAATATATCCATTATAACTTCATAAAAAATTTGTAAAGTACTACGAAAATAAGAATTGATAGCTAGGAGATTCATTAATATTAATATATTTTATTTTTTGGAAAATCAATAAATCTCACACATTTTATGTAAGAACAGTATGCTACTCTTTAGTTCAGACACCCCTGATGTATTTATAACAAAGCATTGTTTCATTTATTCTTTTATATGCTTTGTTGTAAACACATCTGGGGTGTCTGAACTAAAGAGTAGGATACTGTTCTTACACATATACAATAGATTGTTTAATTAACGTAATGAGATTTCGTCGAATTTTTCTACCATCTACTTCCAATCAAATCTGAGTTAAGTAGCATTAACTTAAAGCCACAATACGTTAAAACAATGGAAGGTTTGTCTCAATGGGATAAAAACAAATAGGACTTTTCGATTAGTAGGTAAGCCCAATTTTTGCCGAGATCCGGCAAGCACAATGAATAGTAGGACAAATGCGGAAAAGAAAGTCCTCACTAAATGCAGACAGCTGATTCAGGATTCACCCTTTGGGGAGAAAAACGCGTTTCCTAATCAAGTTGATCTTTCTCTCCCTTTCCACCTGATCTGAGAAACAAAATCAATTTACCACATTCTCGGATAATCTAATAAAAGAAAATTTTTGATCAATGCACAAATAGATGGAGAAGAATCTCGAGTGTAGAATGGGTAAAACTGAGATTGATTGATTAATATTTTTTTAATAATCTTCTGTATGTTTTAAAAGGTTTTCATAAATATGGTTTTGCATTTGTGCTTTCATTTGTTTCGGATAAAAGGCGAACAAATTTAGGATTTTTTCAATTTACGTTTAAAAATATAGCTTTTACAATAAAATTTGTTGATTAAATAAAACTTTACTTGAAATGTACTGTGATATTAATTACATAAATAAAAAGTGATTTATAAGCTTATTACATTTAAGTAACGAAATCTTTTCGTATTTCAAATTAAATAAATTAAAATAATAAAGACGACAACATTCCAAACAATATAGTTCATTTTATTTTATTAAAAAAAAAGTTATTTATAAAGCCTGTTATAATTTACAAATTAAAAGGGAAGGTATAAATTCAAAATTCATTCCTTTTTTTCAATTTTTGTAAAAATTTTCGTAAATGCATTTATAAAAGACAATCAATGTTACATTATATAAGCGTTAAACGTTTATATAAATATACGTTTCAAACATACGTTATATAATGTATAAGTTTAACATTAATAAGTTTATATAAACATACGTTATATAATATATACGTTTAACATACATACGTTTTAATATGGTACACGCTTAACATAGATATGTTTATATATACGTTTACATAAACATATGTATATATAATAAATACGTTTATAAAAACATGCACTTTCTTAACGATTATTGAAATAACAATAAAAAGCAAAATATGTTTGTAAAACTGCTTTTGTTTAAAATACTATATCATTTCTTATCATTTAAAATTTAGTGCAAGGAAAAAAAATATATTTATAGGTGCAGAATGTCTTTAATATTAGTTATTTTCTGTTAGGGGGAAAACCTCTTTTAAAGAATTGGATACGATTTATTGGAGAAAAACTAACGATTGTATTTGTAAAACGACCCAAAAATAGCCGAGTTTTTAATTGGTAAAAAGATTTTTTCCCTTTCATCATTCACAACTCTTTTCCAACAGAAGAAACTGTTGAAAGCCAACTAGATTTCCCAGAATGCGCTACGAAGAAAACTTCTCTAACAAGAAAGAGAATTCTTGAGCAGATCTCGTGAGCCATCAAAGGAGATGGAAAATAAAATAGCGCTAAATGCGAAAGGCGAAAATATTTTTCTTGCTAGCAGAGGGCATGTTTTTTCGACATATTCTAAAACAATATTACACGCAAGAATGCAGCATTTTATTCCAGAATCATTCTCTTGCTTCTATGCTTCTTTTTATCTGACTTATCAAACACAAAAGAGAATTTCTCTCGGAATTTCTTGTTCTTAAATGTCTCGTTACAAGCAAACAGAGATTCCAGAAACAGTTGAAGTGCATAGGTGAATGCAAAGAATGGGGCATTATGAGAAAATACTGCTTTAAATCGTGAATCTGCATCGTTAGAGGACTTTATCATTCTACATTATTGAAATAGAGAAAATATTTAAAGAAACATAATCCTTACTTTAAATTTTCAATTTGTTATGATATTTTTTGTGTTTAAATAAAGTAAAATAATAAAGACGACAACATATTCAAAAACAGCATAATTCATTTTATTTTATTAAAAAAAAGTTATTTATAGGTGTCTGTTATAATTTACAAATTCAAAGGGAGGTATAAATTCAAGATTCATTAATTTTATTCAATTTTTATAAAGTTTTTAATTTAAAAAAAAGATAATCAATGTTACATTATATAAACATTATAAGTTTGTATAAATATACGTTGAAAACATACTTTTATATAATGTATAAGTTTAACATAAATATGTTTATATATACGTTTACATAAATATACGTTATATAATGAATATATTTAACATATATTTATATATGGTATACGTTTAGCATACGTTATATAATGTATATGTTTAACATATATTTATATATGGTATACCTTTAATATACGTTTATACATGGTATACGTTTAACATACATACGTTTATATATGATATAACATATATACGTATATATACGGTATTTAACATACATACATATATATATATATATATATATATATATGGTATACATTTAAGATACGTTTATATAAGGTATGTTGAACATACATGTGTTTATATATACGTTTACATAAACATACATTTATAAAATCATACACCTTCTGAACGATTAGTGAAATAACTATAAAAAGTAAAATATGTATGTAAAAATGTTTTTGTTTTGAATACTATATCGTTTCTTCTCATTTAAAGTCTAGCACAAGGAAAAAATATATTTATAGGGTAAATAATTTCTTTAAGATTATTTTTCTGTTTTTAGTGGTAAAAAAAAATCTCTTTTAAAGAACTAGGATACCCTTTATTGGTGAGAAATCTAAAAATGGTATTTGTAAAACGGTCCAAAAATAGCCGAGTTTCTAATTGGTAAAAAGATTTTATTTTCCTTTTCATCATTCTCAACTCTTTTTCAACAGAAGAAACCTTTGAACGCCAACTAGATTTCCCAGAAAGAGCTACGAAGAGAATTTCTCTAACAAGAAAGAGAATTCTTCAGCAGGTTTCGTGCCATCAAAGAAGATGGAAAGTAAAGTAGCGCTAAATGCGACTCGTTGTGAGAGGCGAAAATATTTTCCTCGCTAGCAGAGGGCATGTTTTTCGACATATTCTAAAACTATATTACACGCAAGAATGCAGCATTTTATTCAAGAATCATTCTCTTGTTGTTGTTTCTTTTTATCTGACGTATCAAATACAAAGAGAATTTTTCTCGGAATTTCTCGTTCTTAAACGTCTCGTTACAAGCAAACAGAGATTCCAGAAACAGTTGAAGTACATAGGTGAATACAAAGAATGGGGTATTATGAGAAAATACTGCTTTAAAACCTGAATCTACATCGTTAGAAGATTGTATCATTCAACATTATTGAAAAAGAGACAATTTTTTAAACAACATAACTCTTACTTTTAAATTTTCCATTTCCGATGATATTTTCTATGATGAAATGTTATGTTTAAATTATGTGAATTTTATATGTACATAAAACTAAATTTTTAGGTGCCTTTCTCGAAGAAGTATTTAATTTGTTTGAATGCATACAAAGTAAATTCCTTTCAGATTTGTTTCAAAAGGCTATTAGATGCAGTTTTTTTAATAATTACTTTTATGAAAGAAATTTTTAATTCAATGGATTTATTTACTGCAATTCTTTTTTTTACAAAATTTGGTAATTAATTATACTAAAAGTAAATTAATTGTATTTAGAATAAAAATCAGTTTTAAAATTGAAAGTCATGTAAAATATCATATTTTTAATCTTTAGTATGCAACCAGCAATGTTGGTGGTGGATTACCGTGCATACGTGCACGATGGGAAAGATCTTGTCAAGCAACATGTCAATACTCTGTAGATCATGTTTAATAACAGCAGTGGTAAGAGGGACAGACGTTATCTTATTGGAAAACACCTCTTGGTAGAGTGATTCATAATGGCAACACTAACGGTTTCATCACGTATAAATGTGTTGTTGCGGTAGGTGAATGATGGCAAGAGGGTTTTTACATAAGTAATTGCTCCCTCAGATCATAATTCTTTGTGTAGATCCTTTGTGTCTTCGACGGAGACAGCTTGACTCAAGCTATCACTTGTCCTCTTCTTAACCAACATATGGACATAACTGGTACCAAGGCAGGAAAATTTCTCATCTAAGAATACAGCACATTTCCACTCCGCCCTCCAATGAGATTTAACTTGACACCACTGAATTTACAGACGACTATGGTTTGGAGTTAGTGAGTTGAAAACAACAGAGTTTCTAACTAGGATATGTCCATCAAATTGTCGATTTGTTATTGTCCGTTGTGTCATTCTGGTGCAAACAAAAGTTCGAATTCCTTCTACAGAGGCAGTATTATGCTCTACAGGAATGTGGCAAATATAGATGTTGAACCTCTCTATAGTAGTACACGTGCAGCTGAACTCTGATCTTCTTGAGACATAACTTCCCGAGATCACTGCTTGCAGCAATCAGGTACAATGGATACATGCCTGCCAAGTCTTTCTGCAATATCTCAAAAAGAAAATCTCTTTTACACAGCCTCATTCAAACTAATTAAGCTTGTGATACTGCTTTCTTCGTTTGCTTAGAGACATTCTTGACGCAAATCTGGCTCGCAACTCCCAATCCGGAAGATAAATAACACTCATGAAGTTTAAGTTGAATATTTAAAGCAAATGCGATGTTCATAGCGCCATTCTTATTTATGTAGTGTCAAATGTGAATACGTCATCTTTCAGATGTGCAAAGACGCTTCTCATATTTCATTTATATAGCACAAAGTTTTCTTGGTGTTATGTAAACTGATAGAAAATACAATCTTAAGTTGTTTTAAATTGATTTTCTCTAAAATATATTTTAAAGAAAATCAGTGTAATTTAATATTTCAAAAATTTAATTAGCTCAAATCTTTTGAGAAAATTTCCAAATAGGAATTTTGAAAGTATTTAGAGTATCAAAATGCATTTTTGAATTCTTGAAAATTTAAGAATTCAAAATTAATAAAATTATTTTTTTACCATGTCAGTTGTAGTGGAAAAAGTAAGTTCAATATGAAAATATCAAATTGTATAATATTTTCATCCAATAATATTTTTAAATCCATACATTTAAAAAATTTAAATGGTAACCTTTTTTTTTATTTCGATGAATAACTGAAATCTGGGATTAAACGATTCGTTTTATAAATATTTCCTTTCAATAAAAAAATGTAATTTTAAATATTGTATTATAATCGTAATATAATTAAAACAGAATGATAATGATATATCGCTATGATGTATCGTATTAAATTGATTATTGTTTTATTATAATCGAAAATGGGTAAAAATAAATCGATTTAGTATTTAATAATCCTTTATTGTTTGGATGAAAATAATGATATGAAAGCAGGTAAAAAGTTTCCATTGTTACGATTTAACAATACTTCTATAAAAAGTAACAATTCCACCATTTATAATGTGGTTTTTAAGTAATCACTTCTAATCTATTATTATTGGCTTTTTTAATTGTGAGCAAGTTTAAGCCATTACAGTTTAAAAACTAATTTATGTAATAAATTAGTAATTTTTTATTTAGCTTTCCTATTTCCATTCCTATTCTATTTCTTTACTTTGCGCCAATAAAGAAAATTTTAATTAACTTTTCCGCATTTATGAACGTGACAAAATACATTGAAATCCTTAAGCAATAATGCTTTATATTGATCTCTGAATCTACGCACTAAGTACTTCGCAAATTAACAATAGTAGAAGAAGCAGTATAGAATGGAAGGGGAAACATCTGGGACAAAGAAATTAATATAAGCTGAAAATTAACTAAAAGGTTAGAAAAAAAGAAAACTTTTCTTTCATCAGAGGGGAACCAAAATATTGAAAAGCTAATATATTTTTGATGAATGGGAGGAGGATGTTTAACTTTCTTTCGTTATATCCTTTTATCATTATAAAGTATTCCATCCTTTGAAAAGATGAATTTTTAATATTCTGTTGATTGTAAAATAAACCCCATTAAAACATGTAGATAAATGAGGATTAAAAAGAAATCAATGTTAAGGCATAAATGAGAAACTTATAGAGAGCTAAATGCAATTTACAAAATAAACAATGTTTTTCAAAATTTATTGACGCTCTACGTTATTTTATAAAGGAAAAGCTAAAATAATTTGTTGAAAAACGGAAACAAAAAAAAAATATTCATTAACAGAATTTATAACAAAAATATCTAACTGAGCCATAAGTTTTCATAAACTAGAAAAAAATGAGACACACATAAATGAAGGTTATGAAATATTTTAACGTATATTTGATAATAAATTTTAAAATATTTTAACGGATATTTGATAAACTAATCCTAAATATGAAACGCATGAACTGTAAATGACACATAATAAAAAATGTAACTGAATGTTGTATAACGATAATAATATTTCTCTATGATGTATCATATTAAATTGAGGATTGTTTTATTATAATCGAAAATGAATAGCAAGAATTCGATTTATTATTTAACAACCCTTTCGTGTTTGAAGAAAATAATTATATGAAAGTGGATAAAAAGTTTTCGTTGTTACAGTTTAACAATACTTCTATAAAAAAGCATTAGTTCTGTTATTTTAAATGGATTTTAATAAGTAATCACTTTTAATCTGTTGTTATTGGCATTTTTAATTGTGAGAAAGTTTACATCCATTTCGTGCTTAAAAATTAATTAGCGTAATAAATTTTGTAATATTTTATTTAGCTTACCTTTTTTCCCATTTCTATTTCTTTACCTTGCACTAATAAAGAAAATTTTAATTAACTTTCCTGCATTTATAAACTGTGACAAAATACATTGAAATCTTTAAGCAATAATGCTTTATATTGATCTCTGATTCTACGTACCTACTTATTTCGCAAATTAACAATAGTAGAAGAAGCGGTATAGAATGGGAGGGGAAACATCTGGGACAAAGAAATTAATATAAGCTGAAAATTAACTAAAAAGGTTAGAAAAAAGAAAACTTTTCTTTCATCAGAGGGGAACCAAAATATTGAAAAGCTAATATATTTTTGATGAAAGAGAAAGGGAGGATGATGTTTAACTTTCTTTCGTTATCATTTTATCATTATAAAGTATTCCATCCTTTGAAAAGATGAATTTTTAATATTCTGTTGATTGTAAAATAAACTCCATTAAAGCATGTAGATAAATGGGATTAAAAAAGAAATCAATGCTGATGCATAAATGAGAAAATTATTGAGAGCTCAGTGACAATTTACAAAATAAATATTGTTTTTCAAAATTATTTGTTACTCTACGTTATTTTATAAAAAAAAAGCTAAACTAATTTGTATAAAAACAGAAACATAAAAATATTCATTAACATTATTTATAAAAAATATTGAGTTAAGTTTATAAACTAGAAAATATATGAGACACACATAAATGAAGTTATCAAATATTTAAAAGGATATTTGATAAATAAATTAATATGAAATTATTTTAACATGAACTGTCATGAAATGTTCATTTACAGTTAGACATGAAGTGTCATTTACAGTTCATGTGTAACTGTAAATGACACATAATAAAAAATGTATCTTTAAATATTGTATGATAATCGTAGTATAATTAAAACAAAACGATAATAATATATCGCTATGATGTATCATATTAAAATGAGGATTGTTTTATTGTAATCGAAAATGAATAGTAAGGATACTGTTTATTTTTAACAACCCCTTTGGTATGAAAGAAAATAATCATAAAAAATGGGTAAAAAGTTTCCATTGTTACAGTAACAGTACTTCTATAAAAAACTTTTAATAGAAGTTCTGTCATTTTAAATGTGGTTTTTAATAAGTAATCCCTTTTAATCTATTGTTATTGGCTTTTTTAATTGTGAGCAAGTTTACATCATTTCGTGATTAAAAAAATTAATTAATGTAATAAATTTGTAATATTTTATTTAGCTTTCCTATTTCCATTCCTATTCTATTTCTTTACCTTTGCACCAATAAAGAAAATTTTAATTAACTTTCCCGCATTTATAAACGTGACAAAATACATTGAAATCCTTAAGCAATAATGCTTTATATTGATCTCTGATTCTACGTACTACTTACTTCGCAAATTAACAATAGTAGAAGAAGCAGTATAGAATGGGACGGGAAACATCTGGGACAAAGAAATTAATATAAGCTGAAAATTAACTAAAAAGGTTAGAAAAAGAAAACTTTTCTTTCATCAGAGGGGAACCAAAATATTGAAAAGCTAATATATTTTTGATGAAAGAGAAATGGGAAAGGGAGGGGATGTTTAACTTTCTTTCGTTATCATTTTATCATTATAAAGTATTCCATCCTTTGAAAAGATGAATTTTTAATATTCTATTGATTGTAAAATAAACCCCATTAAAACATGTAGATAAATCGGAGATTAAAAAGAAATCAATGCTGAAGGCATAAATGAGAAAATTATTGAGAGCTCAGTGCAATTTACAAAATAAATAATGTTTTTCAAAATTATTTGACGCTCTACGTTATTTTATAAAAAAAGCTAAAATAATTTGTTTAAAAACAGAAACAAAAAAATATTCATTAACAGAATTTATAACAAAAAATATCTAACTGAGCCATAAGTTTTCATAAACTAGAAAAAAAATAAGACACACATAAATGAAGGTTATGAAATATTTTAACGGATATTTGATAATAAATTTTAAAATATTTTAACGGATATTTGATAAACTAATCCTAAATATGAAACGCATGAACTGTAAATGACACATAATAAAAAATTTAAAATTGAATGTGTAGTATAATTAAAAAAAAACGATAATAATATTTCTCTATGATGTATCATATTAAATTGAGGATTGTTTTATTATAATCGAAAATGAATAGCAAGAATTCGATTTATTATTTAACAACCCTTTCGTGTTTGAAAAAAATAATTATATGAAAGTGGATAAAAGTTTTCGTTGTTACAGTTTAACAATACTTCTATAAAAAAACATTAGTTCTGTTATTTTAAATGTGGTTTTTAATAAGTAATCACTTTTAATCTGTTGTTATTGGCTTTTTTAATTGTGAGAAAGTTTACATCCATTTCGTGCTTAAAAAAATTAATTAGCGTAATAAATTTTGTAATATTTTATTTAGCTTACCTTTTCCCCATTTCTATTTCTTTACCTTGCACTAATAAAGAAAATTTTAATTAACTTTCCTGCATTTATAAACGTGACAAAATACATTGAAATCCTTAAGCAATAATGCTTTATATTGATCTCTGATTCTACGTACCTACTTATTTCGCAAATTAACAATAGTAGAAGAAGTGGTATAGAATGGAACGGGAAACATCTGGGACAAAGAAATTAATATAAGCTGAAAATTAACTAAAAAGGTTAGAAAAAGAAAACTTTTCTTTCATCAGAGGGGAACCAAAATATTGAAAGCTAATATATTTTTGATGAAAATGAAAGTGGAAAGGAGATGATGTTTGACTTTCTTTCGTTATCATTTTATCATTATAAAGTATTCCATCCTTTGAAAAGATGAATTTTTAATATTCTGTTGATTGTAAAATAAACCCCATTAAAGCATGTAGATAAATCGGATTAAAAAGAAATCAATCATACTGCATAAAGCTTATGCAGTTGCTGCGATTTTTATTATAAATTCTGTTGATGAATGTTTTTATGCTTTTTATTTTTAAACAAACTATTTCAACTTTTTTGTATAAAATAACGTAGCACAAAAATAATTTTGAAAAATATATTAGTTATTTTATAAATATGCCACTGAGCTCTCAATTTCTTCTTAAACTACAATTTACAAAATAATTCATTTTAAATAAATTAAATATTTTTTAATTTATTTAATTTACAAAATAGCAATTAGACGTGAGAGTGTAACATTTCATTTTTTGCTTAAATAGGACAAGTTTGAGCAGAGCAATCTAAAAATTGTTAATGAATTTTGTCATAAAAAAGAACGATAATAAATTTCTATAACTATGTCCCAATCAGGAGTTTAGTTTAAAAAATAGGAATTTACAAAATAAATAATATTTTTCAAAATTATTTGGTGCTGAAACGTTATTTTATACAAAAAAGCTGAAATAGTTTGTTTTAAAAACAGAAACATAAAACATTTTCATTTCAACAGAATTTATAATAAAAAATATCTGATCTGAGCAATTAAATACACATACTAGTTATAATAAAATAGAAAAATAAATCAAATCGACATAATGAAAGTTATCAAATATTTTAATGGATATTTGATAAACTAAGCACTAAATAAAAAATATATTATAATATATTACTATATAATTTATATAATATATAAAATATTATATTATATTATATATTATATTGATCTCTGATTCTACATGCCTACTATACAAATTAACAATAGAAGAAGAAGTACAGAATGGACGGGAAACATCTGGGAACAAAGAAATTAATATAAGCTGAAAATTAACTAAAAGGTTAGAAAAAGAAAACTTTTCTTTCAACAGAGGGGAACCAAAATATTGGAAACCTAATATATTTTTGATGTAAGAGAAATGGGAAGGGAAGGGGATGTTTAACTTTCTTTTCATTTTATCATTATAAAGTATTCCATCCTTTGAAAAGATGAATTTTTAACATTCTGTTGATTGCAAAATAAACGACATTAATGCATGTAGATAAATCGGGATTAAAAAGAAATCAATGCTGAGGGATAAATGAGAAAATTATTGAGAGCTCTGTAGCAATTTACAAAATAAATAATGTTTTTCAAAATTATTTTTCTCTCTACGTTATTTCATTAAAAAAGCTAAAATAATTTGTTTAAAAGCAGAAACATGAAAATATTCCTTAACAGAATTTATAATAAAAATATCTAACTGAGGAATAAGTTCCCATAAATTAGAAAAAAATAAGACAGACAAAAATGATGGTTATCAAATATTTTAACGGATATATGATAAACTAAGCGTAAGTCTGAAATACAAGAATTGTAAATGACACATAATAAGAAATGTAACTTTAAATATTGTATGATAATTGTAGTATAATTAAAACAGAACGATAATGATATATCGCTATGATGTATCGTATTAAATAGATGATTGTTTTATTATAATATAGAATAGCAAGAATTCGATTTATTATTTAACAACCGATTCATGTTTGAAAAAAAACATATGAAAAGGGGTAAAATTTTTCCGTTTTTCGCTGTTTAACAATACTTCTATAAAAAGTATTAGTTCTGCCATTTTAAATCTGGTTTTTAATAAGTAATCACTTTTAATCTGTTATTATTGGCTTTTTAATTGTGAGTAAGTTTACAACCATTTCATGCCTAAAAAATAATTAATGTAATAAATTTGCAATATTTTATTTAGCTTTCCTATTTCCATGAATATTCTATTTCTTTAACTCCTACCAATAAAGAAAATTTTAATTAACTTTCCCTTCATTTATAAATGTGACAAAATACATTGAAATCCTTAAGCAATAATGCTTTATATTGATCTATGAATCTACGTACCTACTTATTTCGCAAATTAACAATAGTAGAAGAAGTGGTATAGGATGGGACGGGAAACATCTGGGACAAAGAAATTAATATAAGCTGAAAATTAACTAAAAAGGTTAGAAAAGAAAACTTTTCTTTCATCAGAGGGGAGAACCGAAATATTGGAAAGCTAATATATATTTGATGACAGGGAGGATGATGTTTAACTTTCTTTCGTTATCATTTTATCATGATAAAGTATTCTATTTTTCGAAAAGATGAATTTTTAATATTCTGTTGATTGTAAAATAAACTCCATTAAAGCATGTAGATAAATCTGGATTAAAAAGAAATCAATATTGAGGCATAAATGAGAAAATTATTGAGAGCTCAGTGCAATTTACAAAATAAATGATGTTTTTCAAAATTATTTGTTGCTCTATTTTATTTTATAGAAAAAAAGCATAAATAATTTGTTTAAAAATAAACATAAAAACATTGTAAAATTCAAATGATTTATAATAATATCTAACGGATCCATTAAATATACTAGTTCCCAGAAACTAGAAAACAAAATAAGACCGATATAAATGAAAGCTATCAAATATTTTAATGGATATTTGATAAATAAAGCCTAAATAGGAAATACATGGACTATAAAGACATATAATTCATAATTAATCAATACAAGGCATTCAAAATAATAAAAAAAATAACAACAATTAAAATTAGAAAATTTCAATTCAGGTTGTTAAATTTATAGTTGTGAATTCGATTCAGGACATGCAGAAGGGACTTCAAGATAAAAAGCAACGGGAAGGTCCAAATACACTGATGGCTTCTATTGCGTCATTGTTTTCAAAAGGAATGAGAGTCGATGGCAATTTTGACGATGTGTATAAAAGTATCGACCATCATACTGCCTGAAGAGTATTCGAGATTTTGTTTTAGCGACATGCAACTGCGGGGAAATTACTCCGTTAAAATCGTCCGGAAAGCAGTGCCCTACTTTCAACAACCGTCGATAGGCTGCTGTAAGTGATGTACATAAATGAAACGTAGCACTAATGCACAAGAAAAGTAGTTGTGGAATTAACTACTATAAAGGTTATTGCTTTTATTTTAATAAATCATTGAACTATTCTATATAGTCGTGAAAATAAATTATATAAATTTAAATTATCTGATTAATAAAGATGATTACGAGTTCTATAAATATTAGTACAAGTAAACAAACATTCTTCATCTTCTTCTTCAATGGTGCAACAGCAGCATGGTGGGCCAAGTCTGTCTGCCTAATGCCAGATTTCGAGACAAGAGATACTTATTTTTTACGGGTAGGGTTTTCAACCCTACTCTCAATGTTCTACAGTTATATTAGACCTGGAACTACTGCTTAAATAGGATTTTGAATCACTACAAACATTCATGGCACCGTCCCGACAGAGTCCGAAACCTGTAGCACCGAGCGCTAGTCACTAGGACATGGACCTGCATGAGTATGTTAATAGTACAGTTGAATTATCTATAATGCGTATTCTTGAAACATATTAGCTATTTATAATGGGGTCATGATATTTATTTTCTATCTATAATGTATCTTGATACATATTAGTTATCTATAATCTGTATATTGATGCAAAAAAAATTGTATGTTCCTGAAGTATAATGTTTTAGTGCAATTATTAATTCACCTTGTATTTTTATAAATTTTTCTTTGATTCCTTCTTAAGTCATAATTATATATTAAAAATTTTTATATGATTTGACCCAAAACTTGGGGCACAGAATGTCATAGCGCTAATCACTCGTTCATCATACTCAAACAAACACAGGATTCTTAAAACAGTCATAAAAAAGGAAGAGCAAAAAAATAATAATATTTCATGATTAATAATATTCCAAAAGGATGAGTAATGATTGATTATGATTAAAATTCCAAAAGGAAGAATATTTCGTGTTATTAATATGTATTATTCTTTTAATATATTTTTTTTTATTTTATGAATCTTAATCTAGATATAGAAATTTTTTTTGACTATACAGTACATTAACATCTAAAAAGAATCTATTTTTTACATATACCGTTTTGTTTCAGAATTTATTTTCTACTAAAATTGAAAACATGTATTTTTAGAATCGCGATCAATAAGCTTATATCCCGTTTTCTTTCTTTTTTTGTTACAGGTATTCAAGGATATTCAAGGATCGCTGATATTATCACTGAAATTGCCTTCACTTTTACTCGTTAAAAATAATGTTAAGTAAACGCAAACGGTGATAAGTCAAAACTAATAAATTTTGCTAATCTTTTGTGTACTGAAGGATAACGAAGTTTGGTATAATAATTAAATTTTAAAGATTTTAATTAAAAATCTTCCTCTAATTTACGGAAACTACTGAATTTGAAATTTGATAAATAGTGCCTGAAAATAAATAAGACAAAGATCTTAATAAAATAGCAATAACTTTTTTTAAATTGTGAAATTTCTACAACGGTATTCAAAATTTTTGAAAAAAAAATATTAATTTTAAATAAAAAAATATTTTAATACAAAACAATACATATGTACAATAGTATTTATATTCAATAAATACATATGATTATAATAAATCGTATATATTTATTGAAATAAAAACTATAATATTTTTGCAATTATATATTTGGTAAGTCTTCAAATCTTTCAATGAAACTGCAATTCCATGCATTAATTTATAAACATAAATTTGTTTTACATGAACAAATTTTATATTTCTTAAGAAAACTGTTTTACGAATTTTTAGTTATGCTAATTAATTAAAAATTATTTTAATATGCTATTGGTGTACATTTTAATTCCTTAAAACATCTTGATTCATTAGATACGTACATTAGATAGACTTTTATAAAAAAAATTTTGATATGTTAAAAATATGAAATAATAAAAGGGATATGCATTATTTATTATTAATGATAATAATAAGCCTTTAATAGAAAATAACCATTAATTAAGAATGTTTTATGACTTTTCATAAAATTGAACATAAAGGGATAATGTAATAAATAGACAACTTGCATGTCCACATATGTACAAAAAATAACCTAGGAGTTGGTATTTATTTCAGTTATCAGTGTCATGTATGATTAATTAAACTAAAACATCATGTAAAAATACATATTTACTCCTAACATTCTAACTAACTTATTGACTTCTCGTGATTCTATTAAAAATTCATTCAAAGATACAGATGAGGAACAAAATGATGTTCATCGATAAACATCTCGTAAATAACTCTTGCTAATGATCATGCTTGACCATATACTAAAGTGCCTACCATTATCCACCAGAATTCGCTGACACAGTTTCTGTGTTACTTCTTGATTGAAAATTGTCTGCAATAAGGGAGACAGCATTTCCCAACTATGTGAAGTCACTTCAGAGAATTGCTGTCATCGGCATCTCTGGACTTGTGTTTATAAATTGTTGCACGGTTTATGCATTATGGTGTTATTATGGAATGAAGCAGGTAGTTACCGATGGACAATGGATACTCACAATCTTAGTTAAAAAGAATTCACCCTCGAATATTTTTGCTCAATTCGCAATAATTTACTGAAATTCTTCAAAACATTTTCGCATTTAGATTGAAATTCTTGAAGTTTGTATTTAAAGTTATAACACAGCAGAATACAGCAATACTTATATAATCTAGTTGAACAATATAATGATTTAAGTATTTATCAGCCATTGTTTGCCCTACCGTATTTGGGGTTTGATCTTCTAGATTTATAAACAGATTTATCATTATAAAATATTAGTCTTAATATTTATTATAGTTATATTTAATGTTGAAAAATATATGATAAAAATCTAGTAGATATTTAGATGTTTTAAAACGTTATTTACAAGTCTCAACAATTTATTTTCGATGTTTTTTACTTTCCAGAAAATACATCAATATACGCTGTTCAAAATTAAGAGAATTTGCATATTTCGTCGAATTTCATGAGAACTAAACGAAATGTAAAACTACTACTTGGAAACAAAGATACAAATCTTGTGTGTCGAAGACGTAAGTGGGTGGGCAGATCTAGTATAGCTATTGGCTTTACAAGATCGCGCTTGCAAATTCCTCATATCATTTGCAAGCACACCTCGCTGAATTTCTTGGTGTTTCTTGCAGCCATCGATTAATTTGAAGTTCAAACAGTAAAAATGAGTAATCCCGAACGTTTAGATGATGAAATGAGGTGGAAAGGTTTTGGGAGGCTACCAGCAGGACAGTCTCATGTCTAAATTTGTAGAGACTCCAATGTAATGCCGAACGTCGTGATCAATTAATGAAAACAATTTCAGGATACCGGATACATAGAGAGAAAGCCTAGACTAAGTCGTCCAGCAGTCGTGACGGCCAAAGAGGATCCTATTTGTTAATTACAGCGAGGTGTAACTCAGATGCTACAGCTTCTAAGCTTTTCTCGTGACTTCTATGTGGCCCCAAAAGTGCGAATTTCAAGTGTTACTGTTTCCAGAAGGCTTCATGAGAGAGAGCTGCTTGAAAGAAGATCTGCTGTTTGTATTTCACTTCTGCAAACAGGACAGTCCGTTTACCAGGGTGTAGAGATAATAGAGATTGGAACACGTACTCTTGACTGATATGTCCCAGTTTAGAATAATCACTGATTCTCGATGTACTTTCATATGGGGAGAGGCTGGGACCCTCTACCTGGCATCCAATATCTGAGAAATAGGCCATTACGACAGTGGAGGTTTGATGGTCTGGGTAGGCATCATTGTGCATGGCAGCACACTCATCCATGTTTTTGAAAGAAGCACTGTGATTTGTACGAGATATAGGGTTGCAATGAGTCCTGTGTTTGCTGTTTCAAGGATGCTGTTAGCCTTGATTTCATTTTAATAAACCATAATGCGCAGCGACTTAGAACTCCTCCGGCTGATGATTTTTTTTTTTTTTTTAAAAGTGAGGATATTTACCGGATGAATTGGCCAGTCAGATGTCCAGACCTCAACCATGTAGAGCATGTTTGAGACGGTCTTGGGAGAGCAATTACTTACCTACAAGAACCTTCAAGTTCCTCCTCGTACCTCCAAGTTCAGCAATGCTGTTTTCAAGCCCTGTACTGTTGTAATGTACGGGCTTGAAAACAGCATTACTAAACTTGTGATATCAATTGCTATAAGAACTTATAAACTGACTTTTTTTCATTATGAAATGGCGGTGTGAAGTCTTTATACATGTAAGAGGGAACCATAGCCATTTTATTTGTTCGAGTCTGTGGGTATTACGCATGATCATATACGTGTGTTTTATAACAGTTGAATGGAATTTTTTGTATTATATCAACCTATGTTCAAACCAGGTTTCATTAAAGTTTTCTCAGTAGCTCTGGGGATAATCAATCAAATCTGAAAATTCTCTTCATTTTGAAAATCAGTGTATTACGTTACTGTCACATTGCATTACGTTATTATCAGTGTATTACGTTACTGATAAAACAATGCCAATTATGAAGCAAATTTGGAGAAGTATTTATAGAAATCATTAGATGGAGAGATAAATGCAAAATAAATGTATGATTATTTCTGTTTATTACTAGTTCACCCTTCTTTTAATTCAATAAAAGTTAGGATAATATTTAATTCGCTCTTATTTAAGTTCTTTTAAATAATAATACATAAAATTAGAAGTAAAATAACAAATATACATTATACATAGAACTAATTTTGGCACTATATCTACAGCTTACATTTTTGCACATAACTACAAAATATTTAAATTAACTAAATGCAAAAATGTGATTAATTTTTAAACATTTCCAGCCTTGTACTATTGAAATCCAAAAATTAAGTGAAATATCAATTAACATTACCTGCCAAAAAATCATTTTTGTCCAGAAAGGTAATTCTAGCCTAAAAGTCTTGTTCTAATTTTTATATTTTTATAGATTATTTTCATTTAATAGATCCCAATAGTATCTTTACCTTACATTATTTTTTTACCTTTGATATTCTATTTTTTTTAACTATGCGTTGATAACAAAGATAGTTTCTCACTCTAAAATAATGCAGATATGGGTATAATAAACCGTCCCCAGTCCAAACAGCAATAAATCATATGGACAAAGACCTCATTCCTATAACAAATGGCACCATTTATGCGAAGATCGAATTGGTAACCATTTTTCCAGAAGCTTTCCCAATTGAATTCCGATCACTTTGTTATGCAATACAGAAAGTTTGAAATTTAGTAAAAAATTTAGAAATGATATTGCCATATACACTCAAGAGCCAAAACATTATGAACACCCCTATATTTTGCAATGAACTCGCCTGGATGACGTAGAAGGCAAGTGATCAGGTGAAAGTGATATTTAACTGGTATTAAGTGGTGGTATTAATCCATGCCGAGGCGGGTTGAAGCTGTATTGCGCGCCAAAGTTGGGCCAACTCGTTATTGACAGGTGGTCATAATGTTTTGGCTCTTGAGTGTATATATCTGAAACAGCGATATAAGATACAGTATAGTAACATTAAAAGGAAACTGTTTAATTAATGCTATTATACACTACCTTATAAGATAAATGATATAAAATTACATAATTTTTGTAATATATTAAATATAAAAACAAAATGAAAGGGTTTCCTTACTAAAACTATGTACTTCATAAATAAAGAACATTTATTATACAAATAGTCCTAATAAAGCAAAATAAAATAAAATCACAGTCCTTAAGTAGCTTTTAATTATCTCTCTGACATATAGGGGCATAAATTTAAGAAAATGAATGTTCATGCCATGTTCAGTCTAGACATAACAATTCATGGCAGTCATCATAAAACGTTTCAATTGTTGTACAAATGTACTTGAACTATATTTTACTAAAATCACTTTTGTATTCAACTTAAAAATTATTATTCAAATTATCAATCTTACAAAATCATACAAAAAAATGACATATTTATTTGCTGCTTTACTTAAATAGAAGACTGTTGAGAGATAGAAAATACAAGGAAAATTTGATGGGGATTTCACGTTCCGAGTTCTTAAATAATATAAGAAAGGTTTAATTTCCAAGTTAGGCTATTAGTTTCATTTCCTTTACTATTATTTATTAAAAAATAATTACTTTCTTTCTTGCTTGTAACGAACAATTAAATGTTATTAACCAATAATTATTTTCTTTCATAAGACGTAAGTGCTTTAAAATAGATTTCTGATCCTGGTAAAGCATCAAAAGTTAGAATTATTTTAATTTCTATTCACATAAAACACAAAAAAGCGAATTTACAAAAACTGCAAATAGTTTTCAAATTAGTTTTGAAAGAGTATAGATAACAGTATTAAAATTTACTAATTAAGTTGTTGGGAAAGAATATTATATTTATTTTGATAGATCCGATTTAAAAAAAAAACGTTTTTTTCATTATTAAATTAAAAGTTAGGAACCTTATTCTTCATTAAATAGCTAAAAAAATGTCGTTTGAAAATAAATATTAACTTTTCCTATTTTGTTTAAATTGTTATGATAGAGTCATTAATTTGTTATATTTACGTGCACAGTAGGAATGTGGATGTATTTCTATGTATTTTTCTAAATAATTCAATTGAATTTTAAACATGAGAAAATAATTCATAATTAACTTCTGTAACCGTGCTCCCTCTTCTACGCAGAGCGTTCAGTAGAAAAGGTCAGTAGGCCTGGAGACTCTTACCCGAGAGGAAGTACAGCTCAACCGACGCTGTCGCTAAGGAACGTTTAGCTTACAGTCTCTCACCCTAGAGAGGAAATATATTTAACACAACCCTGTGTATTTTTGGCCTACAGACAAGCCAGAGAGGAAATACATTTCGCGCATACAACGCTTACCTGAGTATCTTTATTTTAGGTTTAGAAGTGGAATACTTCCACAACTCTATAAATATACTCCTTTAAATGTGTCAAACATTGTATGAGTGTGGTGTTTGTGCGTGTGTAAATAAAGCTGTGTCTCCAGTCTCAACCCAAGCCCACCCAATTAGAATCGAGTTGCACAACCCACAACACTACACTTTATATTTCAATAAAATTATGAAAGATAATTGCACAAATTTATCGATTTTTTTTGTAGCAATTTTTTTTTTAATAATTTGAAAAGTAATGAATATTTTTCTTTTAGCATAATATATAATATTAGTTACTTTTATTATTATTATTTGAATTACTACTAATAAAAATTATTAAGTAGTAGATGAAATTATGAAAAAACACGAAGTAAATATTTTCGGTGGAATATTGATTAAATGATGTTATTTGTTAATTCAATAAAAAATTATGAACTTTTAAAATATAACGTTAAAAATCTTTAAAGTTACAAAATGTCTCGACACCTTCATTAGATTCATCCTTCGTTGTTTGCTTTTAAATTAATTCAATGGAGAACATCGTCAATATTTGTTTAATTGAAAAGCATAAAAACTTTCTGAAAGAAAACATTTTTTAAACCTAAAAAAATATTTTTTTCGTTGTAAAAAAACTATGATTTTTCAGAACACCACGTACCCAACAAGATCTCTTGGGATGATATGATATACGTGCATGGCTTGTTCAAATGTTTGAATGTTAGAAATGAAATGTTTTTATCTTTTATACCATCACACTTTTGTACTGAAACATGTTTTTCTCACAAAATATTTCTAAGTTATTTAGAAACATTTTTTTTTTTTTTATAGAGATTCATTTAATTTAGAAACTGTGTATTATTTTGTACGAAAAATAAACAACATTTTTAACATTTTTTAACAAACTAAATAATTATTAAAAAAACCATTACGTCAGTTTTAATAGTTAGTTGAGTAATGAATAATATAATTGCTGATTTAATTATCTCTGCTCTTTAAAGCCGATTAGGTACAAATTCAACAGGACACGTCAAACATTCAGAAAGCGAGAGTAAAAACTTTTAATGAGTAATTTAGAGAACCGTTAATTAATGCAATTGTTCAGAAATATTTTAATTGGTTAAAGTATTTAATGATTAAGAATAAAACTACCCTGATAAAACTCATGATAAAAAGTTTCAAGTCATTAGTAAAACATTCATTCATTAAAGTTTTGTACGTCATTTAAACTGGGTTCAGCTTTGTCGTTTTATAAGTAGCTTTGTAATTAAATTAATAGTAGCAATTAATTAATTGAATATAAATAATATAACTAAATAAATAGTGTCAATTAATTAGATATAAGTAGCTTTATGATTAAATAAATAGAAATTAATTAATTAAATATAAGTAACTTTTAATAAAATAAATAGTACAGATTAATTAATTAAATGTAAATAGCTTTATAATTAAATAAATAGTAGCAATTAATTAATGAAATATAAATAGCTTTATAATTAAATAAATAGTAACAATTAATTAATTAAATATAATTAGATTTATAATTAAATAATAATTTTTTTTTAATTTCTTTAAACGCTGTCATGAAATGTCAACATTTACAAATAGTTGTATAATCCGTAGAGGTGATTAGTGATAACGACTCGTATATAATAATCTTTTTAATGACGAATAAATAAATAAATAAATGTATATATATATATACATATAAATGAGAAATTTTAACCGTTGCAGATATGGAAGCAGATGTTTGAAATTTCTCTTCTAGCTAGTCCGGATCAAATAGGCTTTTTCTCTGTTTGTGATAAGCCTACAGAAACTACAGTATTAAATCAAATTTACATGAAAAAAATGTAACAGAAATTCTGAGACCATTTCTATCTTGTAATTTTTTTGCAGTGTGTAAATAATCAGTTTCAAATATTATAATTAGTTTTTTTTAAATAATTTTAATTATTGCTTGACCTTATATAAAGTTTGCGAGCAATTACTTGTATTGAAATCACATCGACGACTGCAAATAATAGTACCATTAGAACCCTCATAATAATCGATGATCAATTTAAAGGAAAAGATCATATCATAAAAAAAATAGTAAATAGAATCTAATCTGAAAGAGTAAACAAATGGAATGAAAATTCCTTCTGCTTTCTATGCAAATAATTTATGATCCTGCAAGCTGTTTTAGAAATATTTTTATTTGCTGTAAATTGCTTTTTAATAATATTAGAAAAACGACTTGAGGCAAAATTAATGATAATTTATGGGAAATTACTACAACTACGATTTTATAAAGGATCAATCTATAAAGTAGAAACATAATGAACTCAAAAGAAATTTCGAGACACATACCTATTAAGCAAAGTAATGCTACTTTGAGAAATGATTCAAATAAATATTTTTATTCTAAAACAATTTAAATAAATCACAGTTCAAGAAGAATGATTATTGAAAAATAATTTGTGTACTGCCATAAGAATCATACAAATTAAAATTCTACTTTTAAGTATTTTGGGCATAATTTTTAAGTTATGTGTTGTGTTCAAGGTTATTAAGTGATAACTGATAAGGTGGCTAAATTTGAACTTAAGAATGATAGAAAATATATTTTTTGAAATATAAAATTTGTATTTGTTTTCGTTTGAAAAGCCATAATCTGTAATGGAATAAAATAACGTATTGTTGAATAAAATAACTATGTCTGAAAGAGTAATGCAAATAGAATGAAAATTCATATTCTGCTTTCTGAATGCAATAAATAATTTATGATCCTGCAGAATAATGTTTTAGAAATATTTATTTGCACATAAATTGTATTTTAATAATGTATAGAAAAACGACTTGAGGCAAAATTGGCACTCATATGATAATTTTTTTAGGAAATTTTTTGATATATATTTTATAAAGGATACTATGAAAGTAGAAACATAATGAACTAAATTATTAAAAGATTAAATATTCGAACACATTATTCATTAAGGAAAAATAATACAATATTTAGAAATTTTGTTTTCAAAAATAAATATTTTATTCTACAAAACAATTTAAATAAAATCACATTTTCAAGAAGAAAACCAAAATTGCATAATACTGAAAAATGAATTTGTATTTTGCCATAAGAATCATACAAATTAAAATAGGGTATTACTTTTTTAACGTATTTTGTGTATAATTTTTAGCACTCTGGTGCTCCGTGCCCACAAGATTATTAAGAGATAACTGATAAAGTGGCTAAATTTGATTCTTAAGAATGATAGAAAATTATTTTTTGAAACCCCGTAAAAGTAGAAAATACTTTAAAATAATAGAAGAATTTTTGAAATACCAAGTATCTTGATTTGGTCTAGACTGCCTACCAAGTAGAATAAGTAACAACAACAACAAAACGACTGATACTAATATTTATACTAAAAAGTCAATTTTGGTAGATGAATAACTATTATAAAACATTTTTTAATTATTGAATGACTTGAATTATCAAAAATAAATGTATAACAATTTCTGTTATTGAAGACTTCATAATAGAAATTCAATCACATCTGAACAAAAATTAAGAATAATTTAATGAATGACATTTGAAAGGTTTATTTTTATGACACATGAAAGATTTAAAATAAAATTTTAATTTAAATAACAGTTTTCAAAATAACCCTGTTTTATCAATATTTAGCGTTAAAAGGACACGAATTGTTTTCGTTTTATTTATATCAATAATAACATGGATTAAAAGAAAAATGGCTTTCAGGAAAGAAGAGTAAAAAACTGCAAGGATAAAAATGTCAAATGTAAGGTGATTACATGTTACTTTAATGTGTCGAGTGTTCAATTAACTTGTTTCCTGATAATTCTCGACAATGACGATAATTCTAGAACTTTAGGATAATTATTGCTGTTGATGAATGACATGTAGCAAAGTATAAAAAGTAAAATATCTTCTTGTAATCAAATTTTTTCTACGCATATTCAAATCTTTTTTACTGTTTTTTTTCTATAGTTTCCAAAAATTATTCTACTACTTTCCTCCATCATTAAAAAATGAAATGTTGTAATAATATTCAAATAATTATATTAAAAAGGAAATAATAAATTGCTTGGGTTAGGAAATTGACAGCGATGATCGTAATTAGAAAAGGTAAAATTAAATGTCATTTTTAATAAAATTTTAAAATCACAAAATTTATCTGATGGGGAAAATGTCACAAGTTACCTCTGGAAGTTGACGTACAATGAATAAATGTAAAGAATTATCAAACTGTCAGTCCAAACAGTTAACTTAAAAGTCTAATGTTTCCTGGTTTCCCATGGTTTTGGCTTGTAGCAAAAACTCTATTAAATTATTTCCAAGAAGAATGCCTTTTAAAATAGTTATTTTAAAAAAAAAGGTAATATTTAGGTATTTTTAGGTATGTTTTTATCAGAATACGTTTATTTAAATTAAATTGAAGAATGGCTGTTTAAAATTTTGTCTTTATATGGATAATACATTTTCTGCATCTATGTGAAAATTTTTATATTTATATGGAAATAATTACTTTATAAAGTAATTAAGTTATTTCTTTCTTTGATGAACTTTTCCCTTTATTTAAGTGAAAGAGTTATGTTAATGAAAATATACTAAAATTCCAAGTTCTTTCTTCTTATTATATTATATAGCAATTTTTATATTAAATCTTGAAAATTACAAATTATTTTCTTAAAACTAAAAACATTTCGAAGATTTATTCAAAATATAATAAATATCCCTAACACTCCTTCTTCCCCTACCCCCAAATTTCAAAATTATGTAAAGGTTATAAAAAATTTCTTATTTAAAAAGTTATATTAAAAACAATTAATACCTATTACATATATAATTAATATATTATACTTTAAAATAAGTTTAATTTTAATGGCAGAAAGAGAAATACATTTTTAAAAAAACTCATTATTTTTAAATAAGTTTAGTTTCATGCATAAAATAAAATTATTTAAATCTGATAAAAAGATAATTCTCTTTAAAATGAAAGTAAATAATTTGCATTTATTAAAAACAATAACCACCAAATTAATTCGGAAAATATTTGATTGATTATTGATGGCATTCACGAAAATATTGATTTGATTATTGATGATACTCACGAAAATATTGAAATTTTCTAGTTTTAAAATAATCAAAATTTTCTAAACATATTGATGAAAGAAAATTAATATAAATATCAGATTTCATTTAAAAGGAAATGAAATAAATTCTACTTGATGTCCATTTGAATATCATTATGCAATACTTCATTTTGTTCAAAGAACTTTTCTTTCAATTTTGATTCAAGCTGAAGTAATTAATTCACCTTAAATCAGATCTCATTTTCTGGCACACGTTCAGATTTCGATGAGCTGATACGGAACACACTCGAAATGAAGTAATAAGCATTCGAATCTTGTCAATAGATCTGGTTTCTCTTTATTCGGACATCCATTCACTTAACAACCCCCGTCAATGTTGATTATGGTAATGCCTTGTCATTTCAGATTGAAATTGAGAATTGCTTAAAATTTTATTTCCCCTCGGCTCTTTAAATGCGTTCGGGTGCCTTCTAATCAGCGGAGGATACATCCAGCGCTCTAAATTAGGAAGATGTCCAGGCAGTTAAGTGGGACGAGTCAATTTAAAATCTTCCAGAAGTTTATTTTATCGCTGTTCACTTTCGTATTTCATCAAATGAACTTGGTCCCTGAAGCTTCGTGGGAGGAACTGGGCTCATCTAAACAACAGTAATTGAGTCATCAAAATCTTCCATGGCGTTACTTTGTTACTAACATCGTGGCGTCTACATGTGGGACTAAACAATAAAAAAAAAAAAAGAGAGCCTATTTTATTTATTGGAGTAGTAAAAACCTTCAGATATTGTAAAAAAGAAATTTATCTAATGAAGGATCTAAAACTTATTTTAAATTGACAACTATTTGAGTAAAGTACAAATGTACAATCAACTTTCAAAATCAATAAACATGCTCGTACTTCTAAATACAATTAACCACAGCTAAGATGCTACTGTTATGATTCACCAAAAAAAGGTGGCTATTTTATAAAAACCTCATTAAACCTCCTTGAGGTAGTATAGTGTTTAGCTGTTTAACATGTTAGAGGTTTAATGAAGGTTGATTGCTGCATATTATTATTTTTTTTTTTTGTCTAACGTAAAGAGATTATAAAGATTTATATTATGTCGTTTGGCAATTTTATTTCAAAGATTTGTTTCTAAAGTTATGGATTGGTGTCTATACCGGTAAAAAAAATTAAAAAGATTTAATTAATAAATGTTTAGGTATTAAGCTGTAAATTTAAAATTTGATGACAGATATATTCATTAGAAATTTATTGTTAAGGCAAATGTACAGTAACTGGAACAAAAAATTTTAAAAATCAGATGAATTAACCTGTCATTCAAATGAAGTGGGGTATAGAAACAATGAAGCAATTCTAAAATAAGAGGAAAAATTCACAGCATTTGCTTCGATTTCCTTTCTCACTTCATTTTCTCTGACATACAAAATAACATTGAGAACTAATCAGATAATTTCTTTAAATGCTTTTATTTAATTAGTTCTTTTCTTTATTTATAACTTCAAAATAGATAATTTAATAGATAGTTTAATAAAATCTATGTAATTGATATATTAAATACGAAATTAGGAAATTATTTGAGCATGCTATTGTATGAAATTATAATTTATTTGAAATATATTCATGTGATTATTAATAATGAAAAATACAAAAAAATTATATTTTATATATTGCTATGTATGATATAACTATTTACTATTGATATTTTACTAAGAAGATAAATATCTAAGTAGATATTCTTTTGTAATAGATTAAGTGAACCATATTATTGATCCTGTTTATTAAAAAATATCAAATAATCTTTTTTTACTGCAGAATTGATTAATTTAAAAATGTCAAATATTTTTAGAATAAAATGGTGCATAATCTGGAAACAATATCTATTGATTAACAAGTTCCATAATTTAATATTATATGACAGAAATTAAAAAAAAACTTAATAGATAGATATTATATGTTATATTACAGAAGTTAAAAAATAATACATACATATATTATATATACATTACATTGCAGAAATTTAAAAAAAAAGAAAAAAACTCTTAATATATTTTAGACTTTTATTTAATATGACACTTATTTTATTTTAATTGATAATAATTTCGCATTTCAAATATTCATTTCTAGAAAATACAAGGGTATGGGTACAAGAAACGTTCTAGAATAATAATGGTTTATGATTCCTATAATGATTCACAAGTGATGTATGCGTTCAACCAAATAAAAAAAGATGAATCAGAAATACATTTGCTGTCATATATCTGAGTCAGTTCAATAAAAAGGAAATAATACATTAGAAGTTTGCATTAATCACTTAAATGAAGATCATTCGCCATTAAAGGATAATGATGTAGCAGATATAGCTTTACCCAAGTATGCACTCTAGAGGAAACGATGATATTACACAACTCCCATAAAAGGGAAAATGTCTTCCAGAGAAAAGTTTCAGAGATAACTGCACCATTTGTGAATAGTATAAAGTATAATCTGGTATAGTTATTCAGGCAGTCCAATGTGGAATATTTTATCACAATCTGTTTGCATTTTGTGAAGTACGTCACCAACAAAATTCAAGCTGTCATCAATTGAAACTCGATTGTTAGTTTCGATTGTTTTACAAAAACCAATTTTACAAGATTAATAATGAGATTCTGGGGACAAAAAGTCCATTGATTTTTATTTTTACTGATACACAAAAAAAACCTTTAGTTCACTCAGAACAGTTTTATTGAAAACAGGATTTAAATGTAACCCTGTTCACTCATAACGGGACTTTTTGGAATTTACATGGAATTTCAGGAAATGGGCTTAAGAAGATTTGGGATTTTTCGAAAATCTTTTTTATAGCTGCAAATAAGTTTTTGCTCGTGTCTCAATATAGTGTTTACTTTAATCGAATTAATAACCGAGTTTTTAATAAAATAAGTAATATATAAAAAAATTTTTAAAGTCAATTCCTACTTTTTTTCACTATATTGCAGAAAGTCCTTTATAAATAATTTTCATTCCTTTTTTTTTAAGTTTATCTGACGCCATCTATTGGTACATATATATGCAACTTAAATCTAAAAAAAAAAAAAAATAAAATTAATTAACTGAATTAAATTAATTAATTAATATTTGAAGAACTGTATTAACATTAAGTATCATCCACTACAAATTTAAAAAAATGTATTTGAACTTGAGTGGATGAATACAAAGTATTTTATTAACGATTGACAATTTGAACAAGATATATATAGGGAGAGTGTGAGCTAATAGAAGGAATTGAATAAAAAAAAAATACTCTATTTGTTTTAATTATGTTTGGGCATTTACAATTATTATAATTTATGTATTTAAAATGCAAGTTAAAATTTTGAAAATTATTTCGAATCTTCAAATTATTAAATCTTTTCAATAAACATGTATTTAAGGATAATAAATTTTTTTTTTTTATATGACTACTAAAAGTTATTTATTAGGATAGTTTAGATTGTTAACAAATGTAAATCTATTGCTTTCGAAACGTTATATTATATACTAGAGATTTAACTTAAATTTCATTTAGTCATATTCACTAGCAATACTCGATAGATACTCTTTTGATATTGGATAATACATTTATATTTCTGAAATTTTCAAGAATTATAATATGTTGTATAAATTAAAATATATTTTACAACAATAGTTTATATACTTCAAAATCATAGTTTTTTTTTTAAAGCATGTTTAATATTATGCATGATTGATTAAAATATAATCACAACCTCGATATAATCGAAAAATAATTGTAGGTATTTTAATTAAAAATTTGAACATTTGCAAAGTAAAAGCTAATAAAAACCAAATCTATGTCTTATTTACTTGCAATGTAGAACAAATTTTGCTATAAGTGTGACATTTTAAAAGGAATGTGTAAATTATTTATAATTTCTTTCTGCATTTAACGAACGTTTGATAATTTGAGGTGAATTTTGGAATAAAACATTAAATAATTTAAAGAAATTAACATTTTTTTCCCTCTATGAAGGAGATTGTAATAGACTGAAATAAGATGATAATCATGGAGAAATGTTTCACTTGAATATTTAAATTATGCTTACTTTTGTCTAGGAAAAGAAAATTGATAAAATAATGATTTGATGGGAATATAACATTTATTTATTATGCTGCGAACCATACTCCCTAACTTTATGACTGCCAATTAACTTCATTCTTATTATATTTTAATGGCAATCTTATTTTTATTTACTTAAATTACAGAAGTGATTTGAGAATTATTTTACAGAAATAAAAAGACTTTTATCAGTTATGAAAAAAAAAATGACTCTTAAGTTTTGCATTTGATGAACTAGTTAATTAAAAAAAAATCCTCAGCCTTAAATAAATCCTTAATTCCCGGTTTTTAATGGAAAATCAGTAAAACGTAACATATATGTTACGATAAAGACTGGGAATGTTTTTAAAATATAAACTCCACAACCGTTTTCTATAATTTAATTGGATATTTGTAATCAATTAAATAACGAAAAGCAAATTTGTATTTATTCTAAATTATTGCCATTAATTTTTATTTGTGCATAATAATTTATTTTCCTATAACTTTTAATAAAAGAAAAGTTATTTACATAGAACTGAATTTATATAATCAGTAAATAGTTTTGCCGATCTTTTAATGTCTTATCACTAATCTTTTTAATATCTTAGATTCTATAAAACATTTAATAATGTTTAATTAAAAACAGGTATTTTGCTTATTTGTTAAGATTCGCAACATCCAAATTTATGATTTCTGGTTCTCATTCCGGTTGTCATATTTTTGAAAACTATCAATTCGATATGAGAAAATTTGTCTTTCATCTTTCGTTTCATTTGTGTTTCATTAAAATTCATTTCAATAATTTATTCATCTGCCTTTACACAAAAGACTCTTGAAATTAAAAGCATTACAAAGTTATCGTTCCAAATAAAATCATTTTATTTAAATGATTAAAGTAAATAAGGTTTAATTAATAAATAAGTAATAATATTTGAAATGATCTTAGTAATAGTAATCATTACAAATAATTATAATTACTTATCAGAACATAAGGCTCTTCTATGAAGTAGTCATTTGAAGGGATAATGCATATAAATATAATTCATATTTTCTGTAATAATGCCTAACAGTGTCTAAATTAAAAAAAAGGACAATAGATTTTCTTCTTCTTCATTGGCACAACAGCCCCATGGTGCGCTTTCTGGCAGATATGGCAATGGATCTAATTCACATAATAGTTTGTTGTCAATGTGATTTGTTCAATGTAATTTGATGGATTACTATTACTAAGATAATTTATAGTATTATTATTACTGATCAGGGCATAAGGCTCTTCTATGAAATAGTCATTTGAAGGGACAATGCATATAAATATAATTCATATTTTCTGCAATAATGCATGGCAGTGTCTAAATTTAAAAAAAAAAAAAATGACAATAGATTTTCTTCTTCTTCATTGGCACAACAGCCACATGGTGTGCTTTCTGGTAAATATAGCAATGGATATAATTCCATAATAATTTGTTGTCAATGTGATTTGTTCAATGTAATTTGATGGATTATTATTACTAAATTACTAAGATCATTTATAGTATTATTACTTATCAGGGCATAAGGCGTATATATAAAGTAGTCATATGAAATTATAATGCATATAAATATAATTAATACTTTCGGTAATAATACGACACAGTATCTACATTAAAAGAAGATGACAATGGATCTAATTCCTTTAATTTAGTTTTGGTGTCACTGCGAATTGTTTAATGTAACTATGACTAAGTTTTAATGATTACTATTACTAAGATTATTTCAAATATTATTACTTACCAGAGGATAAAGCTTTTTACGAAGTAGTCCTTTGAATAGATAATGCATATAAATATAATTCATACTTTCTGTAATAATACATCTAAATTAAAAAAAAAAGATGACAATGGATCTAATTCACTTAAATGTAGTTTTGTTGACATTGTAATGGATCTATCTCTGTATTTTGTTGAATTTAAATGTTAAAAATAAGCATAATACTTATATTATTTTTAATTTAAATTTTAATTAAGAAGTGGATCAAACAGCCTCATTTATCATTATCTAAAATCGATTTGGCTTCCCTCAACAGACACTTCAGTCTTTAACACTTTTCACCTCTAAGAGTGATGAAGCATAGAAAAAAAAAATTCAAAAGATTGACATGAGCTTTTTTTTTTTATTACAATAAAAGCCTTCATAATCTTTGCTCGGGTATATTAAGTTATAATCCCAACTCAGACCTTTTCATACATAAAAAAAGTAGATTTATTATTAATAAATGTATTCAGAGAAAAGATTAATTCTTGCCTTTTGTGGGAATGGGTCTTAAACATCAGAAGATATAACGAAAAAAAAAAAGTAATTAATGTATAATCTAGCAATTATTTAAATTGCTTAATGAAAGATTTAGTAAATGGATACAATATAATCCTTAGATTATATTTCGGTCCACGATTTCTTTAAAAGACATGTAATAATGTAATAATTAATGTATTAACTAATATGATTAGAAACTTGAACAGAAATATTTTGTATTGGCTTTATACAGATTTCCTTCAACTAAACCCTATTGTCATTAGATATTTAGAAATAAAAGATTTAAACAAGTTTAACTAAACACATTATCAAAATTTTAAATATTTGAGATTTTCTAAATGAGCATTTAAAGAGATACTTTTACATAAGAGTTATAGTTTAAATTGCATTTATAGTGGTGTAAAGATGTCCTGTAATATGTTTGCTCATTAGGATAAAATGTTAAGACGACTGCAAAAAAATATAACGTTGTTTCCTCGTCATTAAGTTTGTCTAGACAAATCGCGATCGTAAATGACATTTTTCAAAATTGGATTAGTCATCACCTGTTTGGATCATTACAAGTTGTAATTGAGTTTGTTTGATCTTGATTGTGCAACATTGATAAAATGTAATAAATTCTGTAAATATTGCGATATTCGATTACATTAAATTAAAAATCCGTGGTACTCTAGTCTTTTCAAAAATTAAGAAAAAAAAATTTAAATTGTGATCAAAAGGCCAAAAATTAAATTTTATAAAAAGTATGGGATATAAGTAAAAAGTACTGCTTCATCAGAATGTAATAAACAAATTATTGATGCTGCTTACATATTAACGCACTAGTTATGTAACTGAAAACAGTCAAAAGTGTCAGCAGTTTCCGTAAGTAGAAATAATATAGTGCAATTTCAAGAAACCCATTTTTATATGAGTGGGCTCTTTTTGCAATTTATGGATAATGCATTTTTATAAGAACAGAATCATCTTCTAAAAAGTATTGACAAGTTGCTGTAGGTTTCCAATTGCCACACAACGAAGACTATTTGCAGCTAACAGTATGTAGGCACATTACCTCTACAGCAAACCATCTCAGATCTTTCATGGCAGCCATTAGATGGGTTACATCCACATCGAATATGCCAGATCAATTCACGAATGAGGATTATTTGCAAGATATTCAGCATTGTGTGTACTCTTGCCTTTTATTTTGTTGGATTTCCTTTCATTTCGCTGGAGTTCCATCGAAATGAAAGGCTTAATTGGGTACGCGCACATATCAATTAGAGTACAAATCAATGGATGTACGTACTCCTTATCCTTCAGTCTATATTTTGCTTGCAACAATGACTCAAGAAGACTTTCGGTCTATCATTAGATGGGAAGTTGTAATTATTATCTCAATCATGTTCTTGGAAGAGACAGATTTGATAGTTCTAGAATATATGCATGAGGAAGTATCACTTTGGATTGTCCCAAAGATCTGTATATATAGACTTATTAAACATTGGGACTGCCAGTTATGTAGAAACTGAAATTCCTGAACCAATTATGCAGGTTCAGTTGGCGACTTTTTTTCAAGACTATAATGCTATATTACACAGAAATGGGTTGGGGGATAATTATATTCTTAAAAAGAATATTGTGAATATATATAGGTCTTCATGTGAAGAATTTGAAGTTGTTTGTTACTCTAGGGAGATGCTACACTTAACTCGTTTCCCTTGCAACCATTAAGGACTTCCAAACTGCTTTACATAAACAATATTATTTGCTATCAACTGAGTAAATAATTGGCATTATTTTGAACATATAACATCTGCATTGCTGTTGGTTTGGTTTGTCGCTCTACGGTCACCTTGTGCATACTTTAGGCTAAACAGACCGGGACCTACAGTTTAACGTGGATGCCGGACCACTCACAAATATCCTTGTCACCGTCAGGATTCGAACCTGAAGCCTTCGGTACCAACGGGCAAAGCGCTAGCCAGTTGGACAACGTATAGGAGTTGGAGAAGATCGCATTTCATATTGAAACTTGAAATTTTAGTTTACTAAATTCAGATGCCATAATTTTCATATGTTTCCATTTTTAATATTTTTGAAACAAAAATTAAGTCCATTGATTTTTTATACCTTACTTGTGAAATAGAATATGATTAATGTTTTGAGGAATCTCAAAAGAATTTTCGCAACAATTTTTCTGATTTATTTTTCCTTTTTTGGAAAATATTTTTCTTTTAGTTTTACAATGCATTTTAAATATTTTGCAAATTATCAGTTTTATGTGAAGTAAGTATCACTAAATTTGTTAATGAAAGAACTATACATGAGAAGATATATAAGAAATTACATATGGAAATAAGACTTAGTTATTTATGATAAAAGATTAAATCTTTAATCATAAATAAAAGATTACAAATAAAAGACTTAGTTATTACATTTAAGATTAGTTGTTTACGATGTCAGTGTGAACAATGTGTTTTTGATATAAACCATGTTGGGTTCAAAACCAGTTTCAGCCTTAAATTGCAGAATAATGTTAACAGGTGAGCTGAAAATTTTGTAGGCTGACACATAGATGTGGCTACTAGTATTAAATCCATAGCTGTCAAATTTATACACGTGTCTTTTTTTTTTTTTTTGAAGGTTAGGGTTAACTAAAAATCATATGGATTTAATACTAGTAGTGGCATCTATGTGTCAGCCTACGAACTTTTCAGCTCACTTGTTATATCCAGCTGATTTCTTGATTTTATTAATGATTGTGGTTTTTTTTTTTTTTTTTGTTTTATTTTGATAATTTTTTTTACTTTTTATGATATATATTTATATATATATATATATATATATACTGAAGTGACAAAAGTCATGGGATACCTCTTAATATCGTGTCGGCCCTCCTTTCGCCCGGCGAAGTGCAGCAACTCGATGTGGCATGGACTCAACAAGTCGTTGGAAGTCTTCTGCAGGAATATTGAGCCATGCTGTCTCGATAGACATCCATAATTGTGAAAGCGTTGATGGTGCAGGATTTTGGGCACGCAGACCTCTCGATGATGTCCCATAAATGCTCGATGGGATTCATGTCGGGCGATCTAGGTGGCCAGATCATTCGTTGGAATTGTCCAGAATGTTCTTCAAACCAATCGCGAACAGTTGTGGCCCGGTGACATGGCGCATTGCCATCCATAAAAATCCCATCGTTGTTTGGGTACATGAAGTCCATGAATGGCTGCAAGTGATCTCCAAGTAGCTGAACATAAGCATTTCCTGTCAATGTTCGGTCCAGTCGCACCAGAGGACCAATTCCATGCCATGAAAAAACAGCCCACACCATTACGGAGCCACCACCAGCTTGAACAGTGCCTTGCTGACAGTTTGGGTCCATGGCTTCCTGGGGTCTGCGCCGCACTCGAACCCTACCATCAGCTCTTACCAACTGAAATCGTGACTCATCGGACCAGGCCACGGTTTTCCATTCATCTAGGGACCAACCGATATGCTCACGTGCCCACGAGAGTAGCTGCAAGCGATGTCGTTCTGTCAGTAAAGGCACTCGAGTCGGTCTTCTGCTGGAATAGCCCAAGAAAGCCAAATTTCTCCGCACAGTTCTAACAGACAAGTCCCTTGTACTTCCCACGTTGATTTCTGCGGTTATTTGGCGCAGTGTTGCTTGTCTGTTAGAATTTACGACTCTTTGCAGACGTCGCCGGTCTCGGTCGTTAAGTGCAG
Source organism: Caerostris extrusa (assembly GCA_021605095.1). Taxonomy (NCBI): domain Eukaryota; kingdom Metazoa; phylum Arthropoda; class Arachnida; order Araneae; family Araneidae; genus Caerostris; species Caerostris extrusa. The sequence goes on from BPLR01002272.1 coordinate 61,391, forward strand.
GCGGTCGACCACTGCGCTGTCCATGGTGGGATGTTATGCCTGAAATTTCATACTCTCGGCACACTCTTGTCACAGTGGATCTGAGAATGTTGAATTCCCTAACGATTTCCGAAATGGCATGACCCATGCGTCTAGCTCCAACTAACATTCCGCGTTCAAAGTCTGTTAATTCCCGTCGTGCGGTCATCATCACGTCAAAACCTCTTCACATGAATAACTTGAACAGAAATGAAAGCTCTGCGAAAGCACTGCGCATTTATACCTGTTCTACGCGATGCTACTGCCATCTGAAAATTTGCATATTGCTATCCCATGACTTTTGTCACTTCAGTGTATATATCATGATATTTATTATCTCACAGATTCTGTTCGTGGTCACTATTACCATGGTTCGCTATTAAATGACATTTCATTAAATCAAGTTAATTGAATGAATTATTTCTCTTACGACTTTGTTATACATTTATATCTATACATCAAATGACGCTTAATATTGTTAAATTTTATCTTTGGAGTTGATATCGAACGTTGTGGCATCTTCCAATCTAATATTTCATTGCAAATCATAGATAACTTCATTACATAACTTTTTATCATTTAACGTGATTAAATATTTAAATTTTTTGTATCTTTAACCACTTTACAGTCTCCATCGACAGACATACAAACTTGTAATTTATAATAAAATGGGCTTCGGCGCACATCATGCGAAGCTCTTTTAAAAGTTTATTAGTTACTGTTAATGTTTCATCTGATACATTAATCACTTTCCATCATTGAGTCCATAATTTCCGGTAACATATTGGAGCTTTTTTTTGTTTGACGTTTCTTACTAATTAGCGGCAAAATCGATTACGTAATATGTAATAAATGTCAACAACCTGTTTTTGGTGCGACTTTATTATTTTGCAACAATGAAAAGTAATAACGTCTAGTGAAAGCAATTCAGATAATGAAATATTTCAGATTTAAAAAGTACTTGTTGGTCGTTCCCTAAAAATGAAAATCAAATAGTGACGATGATGGGTTTTTTCGTCACTTAACGTTATTAATATGCAATGCACTACGTCTAATTACATTTGTAGAAGGTTTTTTTTTAATTATTATTGACAATTTAAATGTAATCTGTTAATTAAAAGCAATTTTAAACTTCAAACGCGATTTTTTTCATGCATGAGCAGGATTTTAGGGAAAAAAATCCACTTTTGATTACGCAAAGTTGTATTATGCAAATTCCATTTCATGTTCAGAAGGAGTCAATTAAAATTTGTTATGAATAAATAACATATTTAGTCAGTAAAATAATAAGAAAGTTATCCATATAAAATATTTTGAAATTTAAAAACTTTTAATGCTGAAAATATATATTGCTGAACTTAATACTCAGATTTTATTTCATTATGTTATTCTAAATCACAGTTTGTTTACTAAGCCCATTAGATCTAATACATACTATTTGGAAAGCATTCCCATTAGGTAGATGATGAGAAATGTGAAAATTCTCCAAATATATCAGGAAGCTTTAATATCAAACAATTGGTATTATAAATTTAAATGTTTTAAAAGCATTTTGCGAAATTGCCTTCTCAAACAAACTGAAACCTCTTCGACAGCTCCATTTTGAAAGCATTTTCCATGTTATGCCTTTAAAATTGAGCCACCTTAAGCGAATACTTCATATTTATCTAAACTTTACAATTTGCACACATGCATTTCGAATTTAAATTACACCTGTCAAACTATAAATATATGAATAACGATGTTGGAAATATTTCAAATGGTAATACTTTCTGTTTAAGCCATACTTAATTACTGCCCTTTTCGAAGGATTTATTTAAAGACTTCGTTCACTTAAAAGTTATTTTTTAATTGGCATTTGCTTAGTTTTCTAGAAAAATAAATGTTGAACAGAAGCTGAATTTAATATTACAAAATGTTAATGATCATATATGAAGAGATACACTCAAGAGCCAAAACATTATGACCACCTGTCAATAACGAGTTGGCCCACCTTTGGCGCGCAACACAGCTTCAACCCGCCTTGGCATGGATGCCACAAGTCCTTGGTAGATGGCCGGAGACAGATTGTACCAGATGTTTAAGCAACGGTCACGCAAATCCGAGATATTACGAATTGGTGGTCTTTGAACTCTGAGCTGCCGCCCCAGGACATCCCAAATGTGTTCTATCGGATTGCGATCCGGTGAGTTAGGCGGACAGGACATTAACTAGAATTCAGCCTCATGTACCTGGAACCCTCCAACACAATTTTAGCCTTGTGACAAGGGGCTTTGTCCTGTTGGAACATTTCATTTCCAGCTGGAAAACAGAGACCATGTAAGGGTGCAACTGGTCCGCAATGATGTTCAGATACCCTGTAGCATTCATGGTCTACTCTACCACAACCACGGGTCCCAAAGACGCCCAAGAGAACGTCCCCAAAGCATAATACCGCCACCACCGGCCTGTGTATGACCTACTGTACATTGAGGGAGCAACTGTTCGCCTGGAAGGCGGCGTATCCTGACACGGCCATCGGCGTGATGAATAACAAACCGCGATTCATCTGACCAGGCAACTCTCTCTCCCTCTGATCCATGGACCAGTCTCGATGTTCCCGGGCCCAGCGCAGGCGCAGTTGGCGATGACGCTTGGTCAGCAAAGGCACACGAGTGGCACGTTTGCTGCGTAGCCCCATATCCAACAGTGTCCGCTGAACAATGTGCTCCGATACTATTCTACTCGGCCCTGCATTGTATTGGGCTGTCAGCTGAGCCACTGTCTGGCTCCGGTTTTGCTTCACCATGCGAGACAGTCTCCGACGACCTTTTTCTTTGATAGCGTGTGGTCGTCCAACACCATGTCGTCTACTGCTGGTTTCACCGTTATTCATCCACTTTGCATAAGTACTAACAACTGTAGATCGCGAACAACCCACGAGTCGTGCAGTTTCTGAAATACTTGTTCCGAGCCTTCGAGCCATTACAATCTGCCCTCTATCAAAGTCGCTTAGATCCGCAGCCTTTCCCATCACACACAGAAGTAAGTGAAAGAATGATTCTTCAGACTCTCCAGCAGCAGTGAAATACCACTTCCACCTGATCACGTGCATTCCACGTCATCCAGGTGAGTTCATTGCAAAATGTAGGGGTGGCCATAATGTTTTGGTTCTTGAGTGTATATTTTGTTTACTGTTTGTTTATGCAGTAGACATTATACACTGATATTTAAATTGAATATCTTTTTACTCAGTTATCAAAAATTGAGTAAAAAAGAACATTAACTTTCACCTTCTTACAGGAATTCATCTATTTTAGTGCTTCTTGAAAATAATTTTAACCCAAGAATTTTAATTATAAACATATAAAATATTTCATTTTAAGAAGTAGATTGAACGGAAGTTTCAGACCATAAATTGATTTTTAGATGAGGGAATTATTCTTTACAAATGATAACTGACAAAAAAGCATTATCCTCATCAACTATTTTTTTACAAGAGCAATAATTTTTTTCTCGAAAGAAAAATTGAAAGGAACATCAAAAAATCTAAGTTGGATGTCTTAAGCTGCCTTTAAGAAACAGTTTATAGTTTTCTTCCAACATATATTTAATGGGGAATGGGTGAACCAAGCTACGATATTTATTAATCTACATTTAAAGATCAAATCTTTTGTATTTAAATAATACAAATTATTCTCATATTGATAAATAATTACTAAATCAACTTTATAGTTATTTAAAAACTATTACAATAGTCTGAAGTAAAATATTTTTTATTAAATATTATATTCATAACGTCATTTTAAGTAGAAATTACACTTTTAGTTCGCATAATAATCTCGACTGCAGATAAATTATTTAAAATGTTTTTTTTAGATGAAAAGAAACCATTCTATAATTTTCATGTTTTTTATTTTTTTTGTAAAGTAAATTACATTCACATAAAAAAATCCTTATATATTATAATTTAATAAAAACTTAAATAGGTCTGGATTTTATAGTCTTTAAAAACGTTTGATAAACGTATATTAATTCTAATTATAGTGATTCAAAAATATATATATATATATATATATATAGTGATTCAAAAATATATAGGGATTCAAATTAGATATGCTAATTAGAGATATAAAGAATAATACACTTTTACTTAATACTTGTTTTTTATTGTAGTTAGTTTTAGCTATTTATAAGCCAGTTAGAGGAGAATTATTATTATTCAGGAGAAATGTTGCTTAAAACCAAAAATTTAAATTGATATATACTTTTATTTACATATATTATTACTAGGTTACACATTTAGTTGATTATTAAGCTTTAAAATACATATTCACGTAATATAAAATTATGAATTTTAATTCGAAATTATTGAATATTACACTAAATATTTGAACATCATGAAAAATTCTGTTAATGCAAATTATTTTTGCTGAAATTTTTCTGATATTCTACGCCCAGATAATGTAGTCCGGTATTCATCATTTTGAATTAAAAGTAATAATGATATATATATATATATATATATAATTATTTAACCATCCTAAAAGAAATTTTTCCAATCTTTATTTACGTGCACGTTATAGTTAAATGAGATCATTCATAAACCCCATTAATTGGCACGGATTACGTCATCCGTAAGTCATCCTGTCTAGATATTATCTGAAGTACGTCCTAATAAATGAGATTAATGCATGTGCTAATGGTCCGGAGATAATAGATCGTTATTCCTTGTTTTTGTTTTTGAAGTTAGCTATCGTTCACAGAGAAGCATTTATGCTTACTTGTACCTAACTTTTTTTATAAATGACAGCTGAGAAGTTCATTACATAAAGAGACACTTGTTACAAATAGAAATGATAAAAAATTACAGTAATTTTTCTTCTTTTTGAAATTTAACATTAATTTTAGTTTATCAGTATATTAAACGTAACAAAAAAATATTTTGCACATTATCTAGACTTTTCAAGCTAAATAGACTATAATATAGGTTATAAATGAATATAAGCATCTACTACTGTGCCCAAAAAGTAAGACATTTTCAATTTAAAATTCCCAGGGCTTATGGAATTTCATTTGTTTTCCATTTTTAGGTCCTTGATATATGTGTGAAATTTTACGTCAAAATATTCATTAGTGTTTGAGTTACGTTTGATTTTGTGAGACGCTAAAACTGACGGCGATTTTTGAAATGTCTGAATTAATTGAGAAAAGAACTTACATTACATTTTTTTTTTTGCGGAAACGTATAGAATGTTGCAGAAGGCATTCGGTTAGTATTTCAATATTGGAAAGAAATGTTTAGAAGTGGTATAAACAGTTCAAAAAGAAGGCAGAGAACGCGTTGAAGACGAAGATCCCTCTGGTCGACCATCTACCTCAACCGACGAAGCTCATGTGCAAAAAGTTTAGTGCTTGCAAACCATCTATTTACGATGAGAGACCTTGCTGATGATGTTGGAATTTCAAACGGATCGGTCTTTTTGGGCATCAAAGGCGACAAATCTTGATTGATACCGAAAACACTGAATGCGCCAGCTCACTCTGCATTGATTCTACGTGACAATTTCGCCAAAAATGAAACCCATATCGTTCCACAACCACCATATTCACACCGTACGACTTTCTGGCTATTCCCTAAACTCAAAAGACCACTCTGGGGACACCGTTTTGAGCCGATTGAAGAGATTCAACGTGAATCGGCGGGCGCTTTGAAGGCTGTCCCTGCCGATGACTTTTAGCATGCATTGAGGATTGGTAAAAAAGGTGGCATGAGTGCATTGTGTCCGGAAGAGATTACTTTGAAGGCGATGAAATAAATTTGGATGAATAAATAAAGAGTTTTGGGAAAAAAATATCAGGTCTTACTCTTTGGGCACAGTAGTATATAGACTTTTCACAAGTGACAGTCAGGTTATCTACTGTAATTCTTCCTGTTCTTGTCTTATACAACACACAAATGTCAGATAATTATTTCTAAAAATCTTCCCTGTGGAACTTATTTTTCAGTTCCTTATCAGTGGGCATTTCGAGGTACATAACAATAAACTCCAAATTCCCCAATGCACACAAAAATAGTAAATGGGAACAACAGATATGATTTTAAGTATATCTACTATTATAACATCAAGAAGCAGTTACACTTAACAATTATTCTTAAGGAAGTGAGAATATATGTAGAAAATATTCAGTTCAATTGAATTCATTCAAAATATACAATGTTATGCCAACTTTTTTTCCAAAAAAGTAAATAACAAAAGAAAAAGATATAATTCAAAGTATGAAAAAAAAAAATCCATTTTGATTTCGTTTCGCACGTTTCGTCAAGTTACCTGGTGGAAGTTTTGCTGTTCTTCTCTTATACAACATGCAAATGTCAGACAATTATTTCTAAAAGTCTAACATGTGGAAGTTATTTTTCAGTTTGTTATCAGTGGGCTTTTCGATGTATATATCAGTGAAATCCAAATTCCCCAATGAACCCAAATATAATTATTAAGAATAACAGATATGATTTAAAAGTATATCTATTATTACAACATGAAGACCAATTACCAGAAGAATTTATTTTTAAAGAAGTAAGAATATTTGTAGAAAATACTGAATGATCAACAAAAAAAAAAAAATTATAAAAAAATGGAAATAATTCACAAGCATGAAAAAAATTGATTTTGATTTCCCAATTATAATTATTAGGCAATTCAGAGGACCATCCACTAATCGGATAAATCTAATTTGCACAGCATCAACACAGAAAACGAGTCGCAATTTCGTTCAATATCCTTTTCGTCCAAGTTAATGGTTGGCTAAGCTTATTTGACAATGTGGCCCATTATGACGTGGATGATCATGCGGCCATTGTAATGTCTAAGATGCACTTTCTGCCGAAACCAATGCAGAATAACTGATGCGCACGAGAGCTCCTTTTCATATTTGATGTTTCGCAAACGTATTTTAAGTAGGCCCCTGTTATTATACCGTCTAGATTATGAGCCCAATAAGCCACGATACAACAGTCTGATATTTATTTAAATTGCGAATATTGCCATCGATCGAGCAGCTTGCTTCAAATTAATCTTTAAATAGTTGATCGTCAGTCCAGGAAACGCTTGGAAGAGATTATTATTCCAAGTTGGATAGATTATTTAATATCTTCGCATTTAAATAACCGGCCTTGACGAAAATGTTGAAATTGCATATTTTCGATAGTTAGCAATTTAGAAATGGTATATTTTCGAAACATAGTATTATCTCGCTTTTCAAATTTAAGGAAATTACTTTGTTTAACGTTAATGAAATACAATTGAAATATAATATTGCTATTCTAATATTTCTAAAGAGTCATTTTTTTTAGAAAAAAAAAGCGAAAAGCTCCCATATATTTAATTCAAAGAAATACTTCTGAAATTATTCAAAACTGAAATTTTTATGTAAATATTTATTTTGCAAGATTTATTTTTGACTTTTTGTGCTCAGGAAATGTTAACAAGTTTACAGGAATTTATTGAATAATTTTATTGTCCTAATTCTTATTCTTTTTATACTTAATTTGAAATGTTTTTTAAAAAAAAATAACTGGGGTCTCAAAATTACAGTCTGTAGGCCATATTCCACTAATTAAGATTGTTTTTAATCATCATCATCATTGGAGCAACAGCTCAATGGTGGGCCAGGGCCTACTGGCCTACTGGCCTACTGGCAGATTTTAAAATTAAATAAGTACACATTTAATGTAGTTTTACACTGAAGTGACAAAAGTCATGGGATAGCAATATGCAAATTTTCAGATGACAGTAGCATCGCGTAGAACAGGTATAAATGCGCAGTGCTTTCGCAGAGCTTTCATTTCTGTTCAAGTTATTCATGTGAAGAGGTTTTGATGTGATGATGACCGCACGACGGGAATTAACAGACTTTGAACGCGGAATGTTAGTTGGAGCTAGACGCATGATTCATGCCATTTCGGAAATCGTTAGGGAATTCAACATTCTCAGATCCACTGTGACAAGAGTGTGCCGAGAGTATGAAATTTCAGGCATAACATCCCACCATGGACAGCGCAGTGGTCGACCGCCTGCACTTAACGACCGAGACCGGCGACGTCTGCAAAGAGTCGTAAATTCTAACAGACAAGCAACACTGCGTCAAATAACCGCAGAAATCAATGTGGGACGTACAAGGGACTTGTCTGTTAGAACTGTGCGGAGAAATTTGGCTTTCTTGGGCTATTCCAGAAGAAGACCGACTCGAGTGCCTTTACTGACAGAACGACATCGCTTGCAGCGACTCTCGTGGGCACGTGAGCATATCGGTTGGTCCCTAGATGAATGGAAAACCGTGGCCTGGTCCGCTGAGTCACGATTTCAGTTGGTAAGAGCTGATGGTAGGGTTCGAGTGTGGCGCAGACCCAACGAAGCCATGGACCCAAACTGTCAGCAAGGCACTATTCAAGCTGGTGGTGACTCCGTAATGGTGTGGGCTGTTTTTTCATGGCATGGACTTGGTCCTCTGGTGCGACTGGACCGAACATTGACTGGAAATACTTATGTTCAGCTACTTGGAGATCACTTGCAGCCATTCATGGACTTCATGTACCCAAACAACGATGGGATTTTTATGGATGACAATGCGCCATGTCACCGGGCCACAACTGTTCGCGATTGGTTTGAAGAACATTCTGGACAATTCCAACGAATGATCTGGCCACCTAGATCGCCCGACATGAATCCCATCGAGCATTTATGGGACATCATCGAGAGGTCTGTTCGTGCCCAAAATCCTGCACCATCAACGCTTTCACAATTATGGACGTCTATCGAGACAGCATGGCTCAATATTAATGCAGAAGACTTCCAACGACTTGTTGAGTCCATGCCACGTCGAGTTGCTGCACTTCGGCGGGCGAAAGGAGGGCCGACACGATATTAAGAGGTATCCCATGACTTTTGTCACTTCAGTGTAGATGCTTATTAAAATTTTCAATACATAAAATATATCTAAAATATATTTACTACTAGGCCTACTGGCAGATTTTGAAACGATATGTTTCTTTTTACAGGGTAGGCTTATCAGTCCCACGCGCAGAGCTCTGCAGTCATATTAAACCGGGACCCATGGCTTAAAGTGGATTCCGCACCACTACAAACATATACAGCATGTCACCGCCTTTATCCATATATCACAGCCATACATCCACTGCTCCAAACTCGAACCCGAAACCTGTGGCACCGAGAGTTAGAACGCTAAGATTTTCAGGAAAAAAAAATATTGGCAAACCACAAAATATTTCCTTAGAATACGAAAAAAAAAAAAAAAAATCTTTTTTTATTATTTTTAAGAGGTCTGATGACCGAGTGACTGGCACTCTGGTGCTCGATGTCACAGTTTTCGGGTTCTTTGGATGTTTGTAGTGGTTCGGAATCCACTTTAAATAGTAGGTCCTGGTATACTATGGCTGTTGAGCGTTGAGCGTAGGGCTGACAGCCCTATCCGGTAAAACGTAAAACGAAAACGGCCTTGGCCCACAATGGGATTGTTGCGCTTGTGACGATGATGATTATTTTCTAAATTATGTTCCATAAATAAAAAAGTAATATTTTGAAAACTAATTTAAATTTTATTCTAAATAAGTTACTTTATAAAAAAAAAAATGTAGAACTCTTTATTCCAATTTATGTGATAAAAAATAGATTTCTGCTGAAATAATTTTCGAAAATAATGCAAGCAAACTTAAATCCTTTATTATCCTGAAATAATTTTTTTTTGCCTAACACATTTCTTCAAGTACGTTTCATTTTTTTGGGAAAATAGAATAAAATTTTCTTTAAAAGTGTTCTGTCGCTGACATATTTGCATCTCCTCGTGTTTGATGACAGCGAAATAATTAATGAAGTACAGAATTTTAATTAAGGTAATAAGATGTCAGCAATTAATCGCCATTGGAAAAATGAATGGCTGTCTTGTTCTGAGTGAAATAATACAAAAAATAAGTTATGGGAAATAATAAAGAGCAACAGTTTGTTTTAAACGACATATAATTGTATTCATAATATTTTAAAAGAATAAAAATAATCGTTAAGAAAGGTTTTGCAAATGTCACATACGATGCTGAACAAAAGGTTTCTCACTAATTGCGTAAAATTGTAATTAAAGTTTTAATTAAAATGCAAAGCAAGATAAGGTGTGAAATTTATTTTGATGATAGCGAAAATTTTAATAAGCATTTAAAATTACATTAAATGTGTACTTATTTAATTTTAAAATATTCGTCGATGCATTTCACATTCATTTATAAACATCGGAAGTAGTACTTGATATTAGATATCATTTACACAATATATAAATATTTATTTACCTGAAAGTATATACGACAAATTTTAATTAAATCTTACCTTATTAGTCTTATAATATTTCATATTTGTATATTTTTTTTTATTTTTACAATTCGTTATTGAAGAATGTGAATTTAAAAATATCTATAAAGTGTCTCATAATTTTATAAACATAAATTTAGTGTTAACAAATAAATATTGTACTGTTGTCGGTTCGAGCGGGCCCCACGTTAGGCGTCTGATTGTAGTGTGCAGAATGTGCAGCTGGATTGTAACTGAGTGTGGTTGGATTGAGACGTAAGGTTAATTGACGTAAGGTTGAGACGTAAGGATAGATTTAAAGATACATAATTATAGATTTTTTTTCAATGCAGCAGGCAAACAGACATGGACGTCTTGGATGCCTTAAGGCAAGCGCTGCACAGACGTTACTCACTTTGCATTCATTATCCAGGGGGCGCGTGTAACTTGTAACTTGTAAGATAAGCCACGGACGCGGAGTAACAATGCCCCTGCAACGCTCAACGATCCTATTGGGACCGGGACTTACGGTTTAAAGTGGATTCCGAACCACTACAAACAACCATGGCACCGCCGGGACTGGAACGAAACCTGTGGTACCGAGCGCCAGATAGCCACTTGGCCATTCAGGCCCGCATAATTATAGATTCATGGATAGACACATGGACGGATTCCACTTCTAAGTCGAAAACCCGATACTTAGGTACATGCGAAATATACTTCCTTTTCAGGTGAGTGTCTGTGGGCTAATTTATACGCAGGATAGAATTATATCTATTTCTTCTCGGGGAGAGACTATAAACTAAACTTTCTTAGCGGGAGTGCAGGTTGCGCAGTACTTCCGCTCGGATGAGAGTCACGTGGCCTACTGATCATTTATCTTAAACGCCAAAGAGTGCGCTCTTGTGGTGCGTAGGAGGAAGCACGGTTCCAATATTTAAATCACTGCACTAACATATGGATGTATATCGCCGAATTAGCAGAACTCCATGTGACATTTTGTAGGTCAAATTAATGTACTCCCATTATGGCATATTCATCTTATACAAATTCCTTCTGCGAGAAGTAAGATAAAGACTTCACACACCAAAAAGCAAATTTCGAATTTGTATTACTCACAAATTAAATCTATATTTATGTCATATTATTATAAATAGCAAATTAATTTGATTAATTTTTCTTTTTTTCTCTCAACGAATTGAATAAACAGTTGATAATGGGGATAGAGAAAAGAAATTTTATTGCTATAACATCAATTATTCTATTAACAATTGTGCTAGGGACTTTTATCAAGAATAATAATTATCACCATCAAAAAGAATGTTCATTAAAATAAATTGTTCTAAAAAAATGTTTTTGTGTATGTAGACATAATTTGAGATAACCTAAATGGTTTTCATTTTGAGAATAGTAATGATAATTGCTTTTATTTTAATGCTTTGTTTTGTATGTAGCTGTAATTATAACTGGTTTTGTTACGATCTGGATAAATTTATTGTGCTATTGTGTGCATTACACTGTACTTGCCTATCGCCTGCCTGAAACTCAATCTATGGATAGCAGAAAAGAAAATACTTCAAACTATTCTGGTGACCATTTTCGCCGACTATAAAAAGCCTTTATAGCAATTAAATATTTAAATCACTTATTTCACAAATTTACTGCAATTTCAATTGATGACAATATATATAAATAAATACATAATATATAAATAAAATACATATAATACACACATATATATATATACATATATACATATAATAATAAAAAACATAATATTCGTATTTGTTAGAGTTAGAAGATATATAATCTTCTAACTCTAACAAATACGCATACATAAGAAAATAAATAATCACCATTAAAGAAAGAATGCCATTAAAATAGATTATTCTAAAAAATATATACATGTACATAATATATATATATATATATATATATACACTGGAGTGACAAAAGTCATGGGATAGCAATATGCAAATTTTCAGATGGCAGTAGCATCGCGTAGAACAGGTATAAAGGCGCAGTGCTTTCGCAGAGCCTTCATTTCTGTTCAAGTTATTCATGTGAAGAGGTTTTGACGTCATGATGACCGCACGACGGGAATTAACAGACTTTGAACGCGGAATGTTAGTTGGAGCTAGACCCATGGGTCATGCCATTTCGGAAATCGTTAGGGAATTCAACATTCACAGATCCACTGTGTCAAGAGTGTGCCGAGAGTATGAAATTTCAGGCATAACATCCCACCATGGACAGCGCAGTGGTCGACCGCCTGCACTTAACGACCGAGACCGGCGCGTCTGCAAAGAGTCGTAAATTCTAACAGACAAGCAACACTGCGCCAAATAACCGCAGAAATCAATGTGGACGTACAAGGGACTTGTCTGTTAGAACTGTGCGGAGAAATTTGGCTTTCTTGGACTATTCCAGCAGAAGACCGACTCGAGTGCCTTTACTGACAGAACGACATCGTTTGCAGCGACTCTCTTGGGCACGTGAGCATATCGGTTGGTCCCTAGATGAATGGAAAACCGTGGCCTGGTCCGATGAGTCACGATTTCAGTTGGTAAGAGCTGATGGTAGGGTTCGAGTGTGGCGCAGACCCCACGAAGCCATGGACCCAAACTGTCAGCAAGGCACTGTTCAAGCTGGTTGTGGCTCCGTAATGGTGTGGGTGGTTTTTTTCATGGCATGGACTTGATCCTCTGGTGCGACTGGACCGAACATTGACTGGAAATGCTTATGTTCAGCTACTTGGAGATCACTTGCAGCCATTCATGGACTTCATGTACCCAAACAACGATGGGATTTTTATGGATGTCAATGCGCCATGTCACCGGGCCACAACTATTCGCGATTGGTTTGAAGAACATTCTGGACAATTCCAACGAATGATCTGGCCACCTAGATCGCCCGACATGAATCCCATCGAGCATTTATGAGATATCATCGAGAGGTATGTTCGTGCCCAAAATCCTGCACCATCAACGCTTTCACAATTATGGACGTCTATCGAGACAGCATGGCTCAATATTCCTGCAGAAGACTTCCAACGACTTGTTGAGTCCATGCCACGTCGAGTTGCTGCACTTCGCCGGGCGAAAGGAGGGCCGACACGATATTAAGAGGTATCCCATGACTTTTGCCACTTCAATGTATATATATGTATAAACTATTTAGTGCTTATATGATTCCGACCTTGTTGTAATCATATTGAAATATTTCATCAACTAGATCTATCAGATATATAATTCAAATTAAATGTAGAGAACATGGTGTCTGACTGTTCAAAAATGTGATTCATTATTTGGTTCTCAAGATTAAATACATTCACATGATAAATATCAAATCTAAAGTTTTGAGGCCTTTACAACCTTAGTTTAATCACAGCTTGTACTTAAATGCAGCTACTTCGAAAAAAAGAAGTTATGACTGTGTCGAAATATTCGATTAGTTGGCCTTACAAAAAATATTAAATTGACGAGTTTTTCAAATATTTTCCGTCGTTATTAAATTGACAAAGTATTTTATTAGTTTTCTAATACAATATAAATTGGTGAGAGTTTATTTTTAAGGTATTTCAAAGAAGTCCTCCAAAAAGACGTTTATCCTGGTTACCTGACCTAATATGATGTGACGTGACCTATTGCAAGCTATTATATACACTATAAGACACTACCGATCTGATGGCCAATTAGTAGCTCTCTGGCCGTTGGAGCTTCAGGTTCGAATCCTGGCTGTAACATGGATGTTTTGTTAGTGGAATCCACATTAAACTGTAGTTCCCAGTTTAATTAGCTAACGTGAGAAAAAAAAAAGACCATAGAGCAACAAACCAAACCAAACTAAAAGTCGATATCTCTAATGATGATGCTAACAACTTAGCTGTTGCTAAATGCAAGTTGGATCTATATTAAAATGTATATAAATAAATATATGAAATGGCATTACATTCAAGAACAGCCATATTAAGAGATAAATTTATAATAAGAGAACAAATCATAACAGTAATAATACTTCATTCGTATTGATGGGAAAAGGTATACTTCAAAATTGTAATACATTATTTCATTTGAAAAAGCATAAGTAAGTAATTATAAACTTTTGTGTTAAATTTCTGTTATCATGACATTTATAAATATCACTTTTTAGACATCTTGTGTAAAAGCTTCAAATAATTTACATTTATACCTATGGGATCATCAGAATAAAATTACATTTACAAAGATTTATATAATTTATTGAAAATTTAAATGAAATGAAATGCAATTTTTTTTTGTAACAGTGAATGCATTTCCTTTAAATAATAGCACTCAATTCCTACTCTAGCAATTTATTTTAAATCCTATATATCCATATATGTATATAATTTCGATTTTCCAATACGTAGAATTGCTTTATTTTATTTTATTGCTGAAGTTTCTTCGAAAGTAACAAGCGAAACATTTATTTCAGGGCAGGTTATGCTAAGAAAACGAAACTCAAAAGATTGTGTTTTCCCCTATCGAGTTTTATTTCACTGACGACCTGCCTGAGGGCCAGAATAGTGTGATGGAATTTTAATGGAAATTTATTCTACCGTTTCGAGCAAAATGTTGTTAGCAATTCCATTGTGTAAGTCGGTTGATATCAGCTTTGTTTTTCTCTCTGTGATCAGATAATATTTTCAATGTTTCAATAATTTCTGTTTTTAGCTGATTTTGGGAGAGAAAAAATGTTTTTAAAATATATGTCTTTGAATCTTCACAAAAATAAAAAAGATATTAAAGAAATTACGATTGATCATCATATCTTACTATGGTACATAAGAAGAGAAATGATATTAAATATTGCATTGAGTCTAATTGTTGTTCAATATGATTGTATTGCAACATTCGTTACCCAGTGCTAATTTGAGAACTTAATGTGTAGGATTACTCAAATACTAATTCCCTGGCGGCAATCTTGAAATTATATCGATATAGCGATTTCATAAAATAATTGATAGATTCATAATTTAGATTTTTTTCATTCACATTTCATAATAAATTATTTGATATCGATTGTAATAGCGTGAGTATAAAGGTTTCACATCAACAGTTTGATTTGTTGGAAGATTTCCACGTTTGTCCATAAGCCATTTTCATAACACTTTCCGTACAACAAGCAAATGGGACTCAGTTCCATTGAAAATCTTCACAAGCTAATAAATCCCCATTTATTCTTCGAAGGGAGCTTTACAGAAAATCATTAATATAATATGACATTTTCAATGTAAAGGGATGTATATAATTGTGTTTTGTGGAAAAATAAAAACAGTGATTTTGTTTAGAAAAAAGTCCATCTGTAGATTTGTTTTTACTTTTACTGTTGACTGAACGGCAATATTTTCAAGCAATTTTAGTATAAATTTATTAAATTGTGTAATTTTTATTTATTAAAAATAAATCATACTGCGAGGTACAAATATAACATATCACTCAATAAGTCTCCGGTCTGAACATATACACTCAAGAGCCAAAACATTATAACCACCTGTCAATAATGAGTTGGCCCACCTTGGCGCGCTACACAGCTTCAACCCGCCTTGGCACGGGATGCCAAGCGTTTGGACGTTTCCTGCGTAGCCCCATATCCAACAGTGTCCGCTGAACAGTGTGCCCCGATACTATTCTACTCGCCCTGGATTGTATTGGGCTGTCAGCTGAACCACTGTCTGGCTCCGGTTTTGCTTCACCATGCGAGGCAGTCTCTGACGACCTTTTTCTTTTTGATAGCGTGTGGACGTCCAACACCCAAGTCGTCTACTGCTGGTTTCACCGTCATTCATCCAGTTTGCATAAGTACTAACAACTGTAGATCGCGAACAACCCACGAGTCGTGCAGTTTCGAAATACTTGTTCCGAGCCTTTCGAGCCATTACAATCTGCCCCTCTATCAAAGTCGCTTAGATCCGCAGCCTTTTTCCCCTCAAACACAGAAGTAAGTGAAAGAATGATTCTTCAGACTCCAGCAGCAGTTAAATACCACTTCCACCTGATCACCTGCCTTCCACGTCATCCAGGCGAGTTCATTGCAAAATGTAGGGGGTGGTCATAATGTTTTGGGCTCTTGAGTGTATGTAAGCACTGTTGACACCTATGATTTCTGGATAGTAGCATCCATCAATTCCATAGTAGCATCCGTCATGTCAAAATTTCATGACATTTGATAATTAGTTTACAGTGGTTTTAGTGACCCCCTAGTTTCGTAATTTTCAAAACAATGGAAAAAAAGTATTTCATGTGTTGATTAAACATTGTTTTTTGATAGGAAATTTCTAAAATAAATTTGTTTTTCATAGCTAGACTGGATAGTTATTGAGGATGTGTTATATATATTGTAGAACAATAAAAAAACAATTTTTAGAAAAAAAACAAAAAACGATATATATTTTTTCATTACGTCATCTCACAATTTTATGTTTTATTCTGATTAGTAATTGATTTCCTGTGAAAATTTTGTAAATGAAACGTTTTTGTTTCCAATTCATTTGATTTTATTTCTTCAAAGGTATCAAAAGTAAATTCAATTTGCGAATACTTTAATTTACTGCGGTTTAACTTATGTTAAAGATATAAAAACAAAAAAAAATATTTTTAGATCTTAGTTTAAAATTAAGATTTTAGTTAAATAGTTTTAGTAAAATTAAGATTTTAGTTTAAATAAAAAATTAAGATTTAAATCATCATCAGATTTATTCCTCACAATTTAATTTTTTCTAGTTTAATAATTAAAAAAAACACATACGGAAAACATACAAATTTTTTTAGATTAAGAATACAATTTTTAAGAAAAGAAAATACTTTCGAAAAATTCAAGAGACGCTTTATTTAAAAATGCTTCAAATAAGTTCAGGAGAGTTTATTGCTTTTGACAACTTTTAATAAACGACTTTTATTCAAAGGATAAACAACTGAAGTTTTTCTTATAGAAATTTAATTTTAGAGACAAATACACAATTATTAACAAAACGTTTTAGAAAAACACGAGCTACTTGCAATTATAAGACTGAAAACAGATCTGAAAATAAAACAGTCAAAGATCACAGTGTGATGTTTATACGAAACTTCCCCATGTTGACGAAAGTGGTTTGTATCTTACAACGACGCCTAAGCGTACTGACGCTACGCGAGGGTAATATCTCAAAATAACGTCTTATTTTCCTCTCAGCGTAAGGATGGACAGATGAGTGATTTTATTGATCTTTAAAAAGGCGAATTGTTTTGTATGAAGGGTGCTAAATGCATGACTGTTTATTCCCTAGAAAATTGTGTAAATGACTGTAATGGTGCTAAATGATTAATGATTGTAATCCGATAAAAAATAGTTATTTTTTAAGTGCTATTTTAAAATTTGTACAGCATATTTTGGGTGTTTTTTCATACATATTTGCATTTCAAAATTTCATTTCACACATATTTTTCAACGCTGAACATTTATATAAGGATGCTCACACTTTAAACTATTTATAAAAGCATGTCCACATAGAAAATGATAGTGATTTATTAATATCTTTCATTTGTTATTTGTTTTTCATTATACTAATACATTATTCATTATATATATGTATTATAAATAAAAAAATTATATAATATAATAAAAAAATAAAATAAAATTTGACGTATGGTATTTGATTTTAAATTAAGTAACATAGCTCAAAAGTGATTTGTCAAATCTTTCATACTTTGAATATTTTTTTTTTTTAATTTTTAAGCAATACAATGTTATAATTATTAAATATTTTATTATATGTTAATTTATTTTCAATTGTATTTATTTTATTAAATTTATTTTATTTTTTAATTCATATACTATATTAGATGTAATATATGAATATTAATATCAATATTAGATATTGTATTTTATTAAAAATATATGAAATAGATTCTAAAAGAAATATGGGGACTTGCATGAGGCTCCGGTGGACCTAATCTCTACCGTTTCCTGAAAGTTTTACCGTTTAATTAGGTAAAAGTTTTATTTGTATGATTTAAAAACACGATTTTTAATTAAGTTAAATAAAAGTTAGATATTTTAATTTTTATTAAAAATATCGTATAGATAATAAAAATATGGGGCCTGTATGAGACTCCGGTTGACCTAACTTCTGCCATCCCCTGAAACCTTACGTTTAATTAGTTATAAGTTTTATTTATATGATTTTAAAAGCATGATTTTTAATTAAGTTGAATAAATATTAGATATTGTATTATCAAAAATATCATATAGATAATAAAAGAAATATGGGACCTGCATAAGGCTTCTTTGATATAACCTTTATCACCAATAAAAAAAATATTATCGTTTAACTAGATAAAAATTTTTAATTATGTGATTTTGAAAATATCAAACTTTTACTGCATATAGTATAATAATGAAATATTTGCTTTCATTAGACATTATAGTATACAACATTAAGATGCAGAATAAAGCATCAACAACATATTCATGAATTTTACTCCAAACTATAATAAGGTATTCAATAAGATTTTCCGTAATAGAATGAAAAGAATTTACTTAGAAGTTTGAAAAGAGTGGAAATGATATAAATGGCTTAACTTTCGCAAGAATACGATTTCGATCTGCTTGATGGAAACCCTTTCTCTACTGAATAATGTATTTCCACTCAGAATAGCCATTAGTGAAATCTTTTCTGGTGAATTTATTTTCTCACACATGAAAATGAATAGGAGAATGTGTTCACTGTAAATGATACCGTTAATCATTTTTTTCTGAGTATTTTCACCCTATATTATTTATGGCGTAAAAATTATTTGTCGACCAAATTCTGAGATTTATTTATGTTTGCCAGTATGCTTACCAGTCAATATTTTTTCGAGTTTATAATAAGAATAATTTATGATTGAACGGTTATGGATATTATTTATTCGTTAAGAAAAATAGAAAATGTATGAATATAACAAGAAACTTAGGGCCTTGATGGCCGAGTTACCTTAGAGGCTTCCGGTTCGAGTATCCGAGGTGCCAGGGTTGTTTTTAGTGGCTCGGAATCTACTTTAAACAGTAGGCCCCAGTCTAATATGACTGTAAAAGAGCTGGGTGCAGGGCTATCAGCCCTATACCATAAAAAAAGAAAACATGTCCTGTGTTGAAATGCGGATGGGTTTGGACGACCATAGGGCTATTGGGCCACTGAAGAAGAACTAAAAACTTCGTTTTAGAATTTATTAATATAAAACATAGTTTATAAAAGAAATAAATAGTTTACGTCCAATTTTTGTAAGAAAATAACTGCGGTTTTAGTTAAATAGTGATATCATCTTATTTTATTTAAAATCAAGATAAAAATAATTAACAATATCCTCATAATAATTTTAGTTTTAGTTTTTCCAAAAAAAAAAAGTAATTGAAACGTAAAATATATCTTAGATATTCAAAAAATAAAAATTTCTGAATAAATAAGCTGACATTATTTTCAAATAAAATGCGTCAATGACAGATTTTAACGTTCTACCATAATAATTATATATCTTTCAATAATTCATACCAGCCAGCCATTATCGTTATAATATATATTGTTGCCTGCCAAATAGCCGCCATTAAAAACATAAAACAAATTCTAAACCTGTTATTATCCAACATTGTCATATTTTTGTGCTTTATTATCTTTTAAATTATTTAAGAAAGTCATTTCTTATTCAATTATACTTTTACATGACTTCAGAATATTGCTTTTAAAGCTAAATTGAACTTAAACGAGAGTAATAAAGCTAAACTCAATTTCATAAGCTTATATTCTCTTGGCGTATAAAATAAAACAGTAACCCCTAGCACAAATTGTCCAAAATGAAAAAAAAAGTCATTCTTTTGTTGCCTTTTCCAATCTCTTCCAAACAATACGAGAGTCCTTGGTAACGATCCCTTAATAGAGGTAATAATAGAATTGTTTTGTGAAGGCTTCAAGAAAATTTGCTGTCTTTCAAGAGATTCTCTCAAATAAAAGAAATGCAGGATTGAAATTATCACATGAATGGCCTGCAATAGAAAGTCCTTGCTGCGGAAGAAATAATTTTGTAGAAGATCCATTCCATAAGGCCATCTCTATGCTTTGGAAATTGTCTCAGAATATGAGCTTGAAGTGAAAAGAGTTTTTTAGTAGCCATTTTGCACACAAAACGAAAGAAATTTCTGAATCAAAGATAATCTATATTCTATTATCTATTATCTATATTAGATTATCTAATTGCATCTTGTATATTAATCTAGATTAATATAGTACAAAAATACAATTATGTTGATTGAATTCATAAAACTATAAAATAAAAGAATTAATGCATAATTAATATTTTCAAGAAATAACTACATAGAAATGAAATATAAATTAAAGACTTTACAATTTAAATTGAGTATATTATGACATATAATATTTGGTAATTTTTGTAATCAACCACAAAAAACCCTTTTGGGTTTCTTAAAAAATTTGTTGAAAGCATTTCGAAGTCATCAAATAATATAGACGAGGTTCAATATGAAATATACTAATTTATTGATTTGGTATTTTAAAAACTGGTCATAGATGTTAAAATATGAAATTATTTTGATTGATAAAAATATAATTTTATTTTATTATTAAAATAATAATAAATAATAAAAATAAATAATAAATAATAAAATAATAATAATAAAAAGATTTTATAAATATTTTTGTCAATGTAAACATAGCCTTTAAATAAATATTTTGTAAAAAGTTCTATAGTAAAATAACAACATTAGGTTAAAAAAACTTAAAATGCTAAAGTCTTTGTTATATATTTTATGTAACAAAGGCTTTTTATATGAATTTGAATTGTCTAATAAAAATATTTTAACTTCAATTATCTAAAGTTATGACCTTAATTTTAATTATTGAAATTATTAAGTTTCTTATTTAATTTAATTTGTATAATTATATAATGCGTTTTTATTTAATATATTTTAATTTTGTAAATAATTTGGTTGCCATTTTTTATAATTTATCTATATCTATTTTTATATCAATCATTGTTTACTTATTTTATGAAATTAATTAAAAATTTATATAAAGTTTTAAAAATAATTTATAAATTTTATATCCCTTTAACTTTATCTTAGATGGATAAAAATCTCCTATTTCAAAGTATTATCAATCAATTTTAATAAAATAAATTTCTGGGAAAAATTACTAAATAAAAGCACATTATATTTACTTTTGTTGCATGTAATGCAGTAACAACTTTATTTAATATATAGTTTTAAATGTTTTTAAGAATTAAAGTCCTATGCTACTATGAATGTTGCAAAAGTCTCACAAAAAGTAGTTAAATATTTAAATATACTTCTTATATAAAACAAAAGCTACTTTCAATATTAAATGAAAGGCTATTTTAAAACAATAGAGACTCGGTATTTTTTCTCCCTAGAGAAAGATTCTCAATCAATGGACGATTATTTTCTCTAAAGCTCGAAAAAATGAAACGTATGTTTTAGAAATTTCAATTTATACAAATCCTCTATGTAACCTAAAAATAGTTTTGCTTTACTTTCATATAAGTAGAAACCCAGCTTGGGACGATTATTCCTCATACACAATGAAACCCAGCTTGGGATTCCTCATACACAATGAAAAGGAAATTGCTGTTTTTCACGAGAGGGTTCGTTTTTGTCATTGATTGGGAAGCGAGTCTATTGCATTAAATCCAGATGTTGAATTTGTCGAATTCAGAGGTGAGCGATTTAATGATGTTGCTCAAAATAGCCAATAAGAAAAAACAAAGAATATACGTCAATTGTGCAATAATTTGGAAAAAAACAATTTATTAGAAATAAATAATAGCACTGAAGTCAGAAAAAAAAAACAGATGTTTCTGAAAACAAATTTATCATTTTCAAATTAATGTTTGCTATACCTCAAATAAGCCGTTTATTTGAAAGCGAAATGTTTAATTTTGAAAAAAAAAAAAATGTTAATGACTAATTTAATTAGACGTGGATGACTTCTTTTATTTTTACACATTCAATGTTTATCATTCATGATTAATTCAGTTTTTTTGCCGAAGTTTTAGATTATTTAAATTCAAATAGCATGTTCAAAACTTTAAATATTATTATGTAAATAAAACCTTTACCTTAAAATCCATTTAAAATATAAATACGCAGTTATTAATTTCGGAATTAAGGTTTTAACAGAAAATGACTAAAGTTTCAAGATTTTTTATTAATACGTATATGTTTTGTTTGCACTAAATTAGATCATATTTAAACAAATAAATTTTAAAACAAAAATTTAGCTAAAAACACCATTCCACTTTGGAAAATGAAAGGCAGAAAAAGTGTTATATTTAGAAGCATGAGATTATACTTGAATAAATAGTAATTGTTCCCATCAAATATTTGTGATAATGTTTAAATATTTGAAACACAAATTCTGAGTTATCTAAAAACAACAACCCTGAAACAGCTGAAATGCTAATCCCGATGTTGTGAAACATGATATATTTTAAAAGCAAATTTTATTCTTGATTTTAATAATAAGGTTGAGCTTTTTTTCTGATTTTTAATTTGTTCTACATATGTGTTTTATTCATATTTTTTTTATAAAATGAAATTTGTTTTAAGTAACACAATTTAAAAATTTAGGAGACTTTAGAACACATAAATTATTATTTGTAAGCACAATTGTGTTTGTGATACCATTTTAGAACATCCCACTAGTCAAAGAAATTACGTTTCAGAATAAAATAATTTATTTTAACATGTTTCAATTTTTAAAATGAATTCCTCACTAAATAACTTTATAGCACCCATTGTTCTTCGTTTAGCTCAAATTTCTTTTTACGTAGAGAGAAGATTAAAGAATCTCAATTATTTCAACAGGAATGCTGGATACTCATGATGACGCAGTTCATGTAAGAAGAAGACAGAAGTTTAACTAACTAATATTTATTTACCCTTAAGACATTTACGACGATGACAGAACATAATATTCAATTCTAATATCATATATATATATATATATATATACATATATATATATATATATATATATATATTATATCACAACGAATATAACTCACAGCTATTAGCAATTTGCCTCAATACATTTTTTGGGAAAAGACTGTTACGTTTCGACATACTCAGAAAGGCAGTAGCTAGAAGGAAGCCAAAGTTCAGACTTAAAATAAAAAGATTCTCATGGGATGGAGAAATCAGGTGAGATGTTACGTAGACTTTTACTGCTTCGCGCGAAAGAGGAATTTTAGGATGATTTGAGTCAGAATTTCTTATCATAAGGAAACTTCGCGTTACAACTTATATTTGTTCAATTTATGACAGTATAGTCCCTTTATATTTATATGATAAATTAATGGTAAATAAATTTATTGATAAATAAATGAATACAAGCTTTGAGATCAATCAACTTTAACTGATTGCTAAATATTGCTTATCTATTTAAATCCCAGAAAATGTATGTTATATAAATAGCTTTTATTTTCTATTGTGTTTGATTGAATTGTAGTTTTCATTTCAATTTCATTTTTATTATTTTAAAAATTTATATTATGTGCAAAACGGAAAATTATAAAAATAAAATCTAATGGGTTTATAGATGTGCAGATCTAAAGAAAATTAAATAAAATTTATTTTTAAAACAAATATATCCTGATTAAAATCATGTGTAATCAAAAAATTTAAAGTACATTACTGGTTTTTATGCTTTTATGTCTACTAGAACTATTAATGTTTTATTTCATTGTTACGTCTTTTAATTGACCCCTTAACATTCCCGAGACGTGGGTTTATTTAGTAGCGTAAACTCAGCGAAAAGAAATACGATTGCTTTTCGTGTTAGCAAAACTAACAATTATCTGTGGATGGCATTAACTTAATGATTTTTTTGTTTCCATTAGCACTTAAGTTTCGTTGTGATAAGAAGTTTTCGGTTTCGAAAAGGAAATAAATTTTTTGATGCCTCAATTGGCTGTGGCATTCATTTTCTCTTCGGTAAAAAATAAAAAATAAAGTCATTTCAAGAAAAACAGTTGCATTTCAGATAATTACATTTTTTATTTAAGCATTTCAGCAAAAACTTGATGGATAAAGTCTTGTTTGATTGGATGGAGAAATCACGTGTGCTATTACGTAGAGTGATAGTTGTTGAAGAGTTTGATTGCTTTTATCCAAATTTGAATGCAATCAAATGTCTATTTTTATTTTTATATTATTTACATTAATAGTTTTTTACAGCATACTACTGTGTCCAGAGACTAAGACCAATTTTCAAATTAAAATTCCAGGGGCTTAATTTCTCATTTTTTTTTTTTCACTTTTCAGGTTGCCTTGACACCTGTGTGAAATCTGACGTCAAAACATTCATTAGTGTTTAAGTTACGCTTGGCTTTCTGAGACGTTAAAACTGAGTTCGGCGATTTTTGAAAGGTCTGAAACCGCTTGCAAACCGTCGATTTACAATTAGACACCATGCTGATGATGTTGGAATTTCAACAGGATCCGTTGTTTCCATTTTGGGCCTCAAACGAGTCAAATCTCGATAGGTACCGAAAACACTGAATGCGCCAGCTCAACTGCATTAATTCTTCGTGACTTTTTAGCCAAAAATGAAACCCATATCGTTCCACATCCACCGTATTCATACCGTGCGATTTCTGGCTATTCCCTAAACTCAAAAAACCACCGGGGATACCGTTTTGAGTCGATTGAAGAGATTCGACGTGAATCGGTTAGCGCTTTAAAGGCCTTCCCTGCCGATGACTCTTTAGTATGCAATGAGGATTGGATAAAAAGTCGGCATAAGTGCATTGTGTCCGGAGGTACTACTTCGTAGGCGATGAAATAAATTTGGAAGAATAAATAAAGAGTTTTTGAAAAAAAAATTGGTCTTATTTTTGGGCACAATAGTAAAGATCAAAATTTTATTTACTTGTTTGTTACATGATGTAACAAGAAATAATTATGAAAACAATGGAAAGCTTAATATAGCTAGCTTAATATATTTAGCGATATTTCAGATGTTTCTTGAACTTTTCTCCCATAAATAGTAAATTTTGCTTTCTTAAAATTATTCTGAAATTAATAAGAGTTATGAATTTTGTTTTTGTTTCAATATTGAATATTTATACACAATAAATTTAAGTCAATCCAACAAAGCCGTTTAATTCATTTTTATTTCTACTTTAATTCTTCTTCATTAGCGCTACAGCCCGTGGTAGGCCAGGGCCGTCTGCAGATTTCTAGACAGTAGATGTTTTCTTTTTATGGGGTAGGGGTCAGACCTACGCCCAACGTTTTACAGTTATTTTATACCGGACCTGCTGTTTAAAGTGGATTCCGAATAGCTACAAACCTACATGGCACCTACGGCAATCGAATCCAAAACCTATGACACCGTGAGCCAGAGTTTAAGTAGTTCATTTTAATAAACAAAACAAACTGTTGTTTTAAATTTAAAAGATTATTACAAAAGTATTTTCATCAAACGTGAACTATGGTACTTCATTTAGAAAAAGATTGTTAATATTAAAAATAAGGCTAAAAAATATGCTGGTCAAACTTTTTGCATTGTATTGGCTAAAACGGCATCTATAGTTAAAATGTATCTGTAAATATGAATGATTATCATATAAAATAAAAAAAAATTACGAAGTTTTTTATACATTTCAATTTTTATCTACTATACATATATATGCCTATAATCAAAAATTATAAGTAGTTTATCGTTAATAAAATACAATAGGTAAAACTCATAAATTAGTTTATTGGTATTAAAATATAATAATTAAAATCTTTCGTTGTTGTGTTAACGCAAATCTGTTAATATAAATAATTAAAAAAAAAAAAAATGAAAAAAATTACGAAGCGTTTTTTGATACATTTCAATATTTTTCTACTATACATATGCTCAAAAATTATAATTAGTTTATTGGTATTAAAATATAATAGTTTCATTGAACAAAATAATTTCCTGCATAAAAGATCATGTTTAATTAAAGAAGAAACTTCAATTTTTGATAACTGTACTTTTGTTATTTAAAAACATTTCGTCAAAAATGTGATGGATAATTATTAGGTAACATTGTAGATAAATATTATTGCAGATTTATAAATAAACTGTTATTAATATTATAAATGAATTATATTATTATAAAATAGCTCGGAAAAAATGAAGAATTTAACTGAGAAGTGTTCATTAATTTTTATTCTATTAAAGCTGATATTTAACTCGCAAAATTGTCAACCGGATATATAATATAAATATTTCATTATTATGTTTATCAAGTACACAATATTTCAATTATGGATTTTTAATGAAATAAACAATCGAACACATTTTAAATACTTAACTCTTAACTATTTGATAATGAATAATGAATATATATTATAATTATTATGATAATTATTTGATATGTAATTCTATTAATATATGAGATACTATGTCCTAAATATTCTGAAAATTTATGTACTTGCAAAACTGAATACCGATACTTAGAAAACTCTTTATTCAATTGTAATCTATGGGAATGAAGGATAACTGGCAATACATTCTGAACAATAAAAATCATAGAAAGAATTTATTAGATGTTAGAACACAAAAGAAGTGTGATTCAATAATGTGCTGATATGAGTTTTCTAATGGAGTTTTCTACACATTCATTCTCGATAAAGGTACTTTGTTTAAAAAAAAAAAGAATTTTTTTATAAAAAGACTTTGCTTTCTATTTTAGATTTTTTTCCAAATGGCTTGTTTTTTTTTATGGCTTTCATCTTAGGAAAAAGGTTGTTGAAAACAGTTCAATGGAAGTAATTTTAAATTTATTTGCTGAGAAAAAAATGATTAAGGAGATCACAAAATAATAATGAATACAGAAAAGAAATATACACTTTTATTATTTTTCTAATATAAATTTTCAGCTAAATTATTATGTATACTCGCAGATTCAGATATATCTATAAAATAAAAAATATATATAAAAATAAAATAATTAAAAATAATGAAGCATGTACAAAAAATAATAAAATATATAAAAAAAAATAATAATAATTAAGCACATACAAACATATAATTATGAAACGAAATTATAGTATAAAATGATTTTCTAATTTTTTGTATTTAAATGAAAATACTATACAAATTTTGTTTTGTAGTTTGTAAAAAAATAATTTTGAACCTTGGAACAATTTTAAATAATAATGTTAACAGAAGAAATTAAATTTTATCTCGCTTTTAACATGATAAACTAAGATATTGTATAACAATAATTAAAATGTCTTTTTCTTTATTAAATGAAAAACTGCAAATTTATTTAATACGGATTATTTTTGTAGCTCATCAAAGATGAATATGTGAAATAAGTTAAAAAAATCCCTCATTAAGATTTACTAAAATTTATTTATTATGATTTTTTTTTTTTCATTTAGTGATTGATATCAAATAATTACTTGCATCTCCAATATCATATATTGATGTATTTACATTTGTTTCATGTAACTTAAGCATATCTACGTAAAGACTCATGAGATGAACATTTTGATTATGTTTATGATAAATTCATAGTTCATGATTCCTTATGTACAATCTTTTAAATAAATAATTTGCTATAATTTGTTCTTGTTACTGAAGGAAAAAAAATTCATTTTTTGATCCATTGGTTTGGAAAATTTTTAAAAATAACTATATATTTATAGATAAAATTTAAAAAAGTATAGCAATAAAACCTGAATGTTATCATTAAATTTTAAAATGAAAATATTGTGTGATATATATACTCAAGAGCCAAAACATTATGACCACCTGTCAATAACGAGTTGGCCCACTTTTTGGCGAGCAACACAGCTTCAACCCGCCTTGGCATGGTTTAATACCACCACTTAATACCAGTTAAATACCACTTCCACCTGATCACGTGCCTTCCACGTCATCCAGGCGAGTTCATTGCAAAATGTAGGGTGGTCATAATGTATTGGCTCTTGAGTGTATATAAAATAATAATAGTATAAACATAAGCAACGTAATAATTTTTTACAAAACATGTAAATCCATGGAAAACATGAATTTTTAAATATTCGTAAGCCCAAGGTAAGAGCCCTTTTAACGGGACACAATATACATAAATATTAAGAAAATGGACAATAAAAATAGAGCTAGAAATGATTTAGAAACATGAAAAATGTCTTATAAACATAATTAAGTATTTGCACGAACTAATATAGACATCATTCAGATTTTCATAAAAATTCCCCTAATAGTAATAATGTTTTAATAACAGGATAATTACTAATCCTGTTATATAAATGTTATGAAAACTAGTCAACTAAAAAAAAAAGTGTAACAAAGTGTTTGCAACTGGGTTGGGCTCTCGTAATAAAATACGTTATCACCTATTTACTAAAATCAATTTGTATGATCTCTTTAAATTTATAAACAGTAAAATATTTTTGGGGAATCAATTCTTGTCCAAATGATTCCAAATATCTAATCATACAAAATCTAGCCTAGATATAAAAAAAATAATATTTTTATTTTTATATCTAGGCTATAATTACGAATTAAATTCAACAGAAGTAACTATAATCACATGCGGGGGATTATAATTTTAAAGTAATTATACTTAAATATTCAATATTAAAGGACAAGTTGAAATTATTTTTACAAAATATTAAAATACTGTTTTTTTATTTCTAAATACATTGCATAATCAGATTCTAGACTGTTTTTTATTATTTAATACTCGAAAAGAATATAGATAGTACACAAATGAATATACTCTTATACATTCTGTGATCATATAGCAGAAAAGGGGGAAAAAGGTAAACGTTGAATCTTACGCCTATCTATTTTTCAGGACAGGAGTCATAAATATAGTTCTGATTCAAGGAGGTTTACGGAGAAAAATATCAGAATAGATTATGTTTCATTTAGATTAAAGGTAATACCTTTATTAATTTGATTTTTAACAAGACAAGCAATATTTTTTTATAAAATGTAAATGATAATTCGTGTAGCACATGAAAGATTATTCGTAGCCCCAGAATTCCTCGATATACAGTTTGAAAACTGTTAACCCAGATTAAAAAATCAAATTCATGCCAACTGTTATCAAAATCATATTATTTTGTAACTGAGTTCTGAAATCAATGGACTTGGAGCAGGATACCAACACTGCATTTTTGTCTTATTGATCTTCAATTTTATTATCCCTAAACATTCTAATTGAATACAGCCAACCCTTAAGATAATGCAATTTTCCTGCCATAAATGTTTGTGTACCGTATATATCAAAGAGGCCTTTATGGATAATCAGCAACTTAATCACCCTTTTTGCTGCTTTCACTTTTTATACCACATTTATCTTTTTTTAATTAGTAAATAAATATAATTTATATCATTTTGAAACATAACGTGTAAGAGTAAAAACGCTTGTTTTATATAAACACATAAAATCCTAATTTTATAAAATTAGTCACAAATTATGAAAGCATAGTATAAAATTAACAAAAATGTTTTAGACTAAATAAATAGCTTTTAATGTAGGTAGTTTATTAATTGAAAGAAATTGAAAATTCAGAAGGTTCTAAGTTTACAAAGAGCATTAATTTTTACGGAAATTAAAATAAACATGAAATAAATAAACCAAAATAGTAAAGCATAACACCTGACAGTTGAGGAGTCCTTTATTTTAGATTAAAAAGTAAGTAAAACACAAACAGCCCTACAAAGACTTAGGGTATTAACTTTTAGTTTTTAAGCATGAAACAAAAACCTATGATAATATTTACAATAAATCCTACGAAGCCCAAACTATTGCGGAAGCTTTTTTTTTATCTAAATATTATTAAACGGCTGGGGGTAAATGTCGTTGGGTTCAGAACTCGATATTTTCAAAAACTATTTTGATTTAGTTTTATGTAATGTTTTGACTATCAAGACATATTAAACATAAACATTCAAAAGAAATATATATTGAAAAATACAAAAATAAGGTAGACTAATTATGAAAACAAATGACACACTTATTAGTAAAATTCGATAATCTTATGTCTAGAGTAATATTGTTATTAAAGAATCTCGCTATATCATGCCTATTTAATATGAAATTCAGGCTAAAACGTAGTCTTGAAAAAAGATATTTGAATAAACGAGGAAGAGTTATTAAATGAGATATCGTCCAATTTTGCGGTATTTCCTCCATTTAGTAGTTTGCATACGAAATGACACCATATTATTTCTCACTGTTATCCATTATTGTAGTTATTGCTTTAAAATTAATACATTTGGCGATGATTATGATATGAGTGTTTAGCATTGAATTCGGACGATTTGACGGGAGTTTTCATACATATGAGACAAATGAAACTCAGACAATCCTAAAGTCCTCTCCGAACGTTTTTTAATTAAAAAAACATAATGACACAAACAGGTTTGAGGCATTGGCGTCCTTTGTTACTCCCGATGACTTAGAAAATAAATTTCACGCGAGACACCCCGATTCTTCAAATTCAGACATGTTGGAATACGATGCCACTGACATGGTTTTAGAGTAGACAAATTTTAATTTGATCATTTTCCGGATTTTATCAGCTTTTATACATTTTGTCTTATCTTGCAATTGTCATTTTAGTCTTTTAACCCTTCTTATGCCTTTACGGTTTTAAATGCCTGCATTAATTTTGATGTTTATTTTATTTGATTGTTTTTATGACTTTCACAAAAAATACCGTTGTTTGGCGCAGTATAGCCAAATCTGGTTCTTGTGCTATTAAACCCCACTAATCAATCTCCAAACGTATATGTTTTCTCCCATAGTCAAGATCTTTAGCTGATTTTGATTTACAATAGCTCTGGGAGATATTCATTGAAAAATAATCACAAACCGCAAGAAGAAATGCTACTTAGAAGACATAAAATGAATCATTTAGTTTATGGAGGATGGCAAGCAACTCTCACACACCAGCCGCTTCTCAAGATGTCAGGCATTTACGTACAGAGACGCTAATATTGGTGACTAGATTGTCAGGGGAAGAGTATAATATATAATAATAGGGTATTCCTATAAAAATGTTGACAAAGACACGTCTTAAATCTAAGGAGACCAAAAGAGATTCTGTTCTCAATACATTTTCACAAAAATGTAATGTTCAGTATTCATGAGGGACAATGAACTACATCTCGGTGGAAATATACGTAGGGAGGTACTAGGATAATTTTCTGTTAGTTAGCTGGGTGGTAAGTTCTATCGAAGCATCTTATTAGAAAAATAATGTATTAAATTAATTATTTACATTATTTTCTAATAAATCTTCGATAAACTTCACCTAGCTAACAACAGAAAATTATCTGAATCCAAAGCATTCATAAAATGTCTTTGTCCTTCATATTCTACCCTCTTACATGTAGATTAATGTTGTCTACTCTCTTATACTCTATATGCGGAAATTCCATAATATATGAAATTGATATAACCCATAGATAATACAGATATTCAAAAATTTGACTCCATCAAAATATGATGCAAGTGTGAGAGAGTAACTTCAATGTGTTTAGGCCAACTTCGGTTATGTAAAGCCTTAGACTTCCTATAAATAGAGCAATTTCTATATAAAACTTACATTACAGCCGTTGTGGCCATACTAAAATTTTACTTCACAGTTTTTATTTTCAGATGAAAGTTTCTATACTTGGGTTAAATTTATCATGTCAGGAATTTTCACAAAGCTTGCAAAGAAGAAAGATTCGATCTCACACTTTTACCTTTGAAAGTTCTCAAATGCTTTTATGATTGGGAAGTTATCTATTGGAAAACGTTCCAAATACATTTCGTTGAATTTCGAGACATTTCCACTGACATCTCCTTAAGTCACATCTTTTCTATACATTCAGATAACGATCCATCGACTCCAGATGTCACAAAAAGTGAAGTTCTTGCTTGCTTGTAGTAGAATGCAAATGCTGGCTTCAGAAGCTTCAAAAGCAAAATGCTGGTTTCAAAAGCTTTCTATGCTTGTAATCTGTGAAGGAATTTCAATTTGACTGAAATTCTTTCACAGTGCATTGTTCGTATCTGGGTATGGATTTTATTAGGTAAAATGTTTGTTTATTATGTTCTAAACCTATTAAATGTCCCCGCCTTCTTTAAAAACACACTGTAAAACTCGTGTTTTAATTAATAACTAGTTTTTCATTTAGCTTATCAAGAAATAACTAATTATTTATTTTGTTTTTATAACAAACATCTCAATAAATCACTTCAAAGTTTGATGAATTTTTTCCACGTATTGATCATACATGTTTTATCACTTTATGAAAGGAGCGTATAGTAAATGAAAATAATTTGAAATCATTAATCACTGATGTACATTACTGTAATATTTAGAAATACGTGAACTCAGAGTTACGCGATTCTTGATTTTGTTGCTCAGTTAAGTTGTTTGAATTGTCATTTTCCAAGTTTTATTTTCCCTTACAGTTTTTTTTACTAATATTTAGTTTTTACTGATAAAAAAAAATTAACTATAGAAACCATCTTGTGATTCAATTAATATGTTAATTGTATGAGTGGAAAATCAATAAAGAAAATTTCAATTCACCGTGAACTCATAAATATTCAGCTTATGAACACTCAGCATTTCCACATGAACACTCAGACGAATGCTTCTATATTTTTTTCCATTTTATCCATTTTTTATCACTTATAAATTTCATCTATTGTATTATGATTGCGGATTATTATTAATATACCTAATATTGTTTTTCATTTGTGCAATTGTAAATTTTTTATGAGGATAAAAAGTAGTACATTTTAGAAAATGAAACGTTTCAAACCATTTTCTGACGGAGAGAAAGCCGTTATGACGATTCCGATTCACTTGGAATATTAGATCCGACTTTGCATGTGTACGAATTTACGAGGAATTCATTTTACAGAAGAATTCATTTTTAAAAAAAAAAAAATATTGCGACTTGCATTATTTAAGCTTACCATTCAATTCAATCTTCTTAGTATTTAAACCTTTGATATTTAACTAATAAATAGCAAAAATTATAAGAACATTAACAATTAATTATTTAAATTAAATATTTATTTAACAAAGAAGACGATATGTAATTTATTTTTAAGATGAATATTGCCCTTGATTAAATTTCATAAAATAATAATTATATTTTATTTAATACAACTAAAATTTTTTTTTTTTTGTTCAAGAAAAACAAGATGTGCAAACTTAATTTAATTAGGTGTATTTAATATTATTTATTTTAGTTATTCGTTGGTCTTTATGTTACTTCATATGGTGAAAGTAGAAGTCAACTCATTCACATCAGGCCATTCATCAAAGAATAATACAACATTTAATTCAAAATTATGTACCACCAAAATGTAAGAATATATAAAAAAACATCCTCATTAGTATTAAAACTTAACAATATCAAAACATTAAAAACATTTAAAAATTAACGATATATAAAAGTCTAAAAGGAGAAGTAAACATGTGCCCATGATGAGATCTCTGATAATCAATACAACAGGCAAACATCTCCTCTATATTGTAACGTAGGGCCAAGGCCTGGACAGACGTGAGTAAGTTCTGCTTATTCATAGAGTCTGTTTTACAGATCGGACATATACTATGTCAATATGTCTATTCTGCTAAGGGGATTCCGTCAAGCAGTCGTGCCCTTTCTCAGTCTGAAGTTAGCCACTGCCTCTTTACATGGCCTGCAATTGTACTCTTTCCAATCATCCTTGATTTTCTTCCAGAATTTGGCCCTTGATTTAGTTGACAGTTCTGTGTTCTACGACAATATAATAGTTTCCAGTATGCTTCTCTTAAGGGAATCTATGGAATACTCCATTCAATATATAATTTTGTACCCCTCTTTGCCAATTGGTCGGTTTGTTTCATTACCATCCATATCTACATGGGATGGTATCCACTGGAATTTTATAGTTTTACCGTTCGTATTCAGCTCGCGGATATTTTGTTTTATTTTTGTCACAAGAGAAGCTTTGAGAGGTGTTGAAGAGCTATTGCCTGTATGGTCGATCTAGAATCCACAAAAATGACGCCTTTTTAAAGGACTCACTTCTAGATTTCATATTAGACACAGCAAAGAAGACTGCTTGAACTGAGCATCGAAGTTTGAAAGTGTTGGGCCAGTAGGTCAAATTACAATAGGAAGTTTTTTAGGCTTATAATATTATTACCGACTTTCTTGTAGAAGTAAGATCCATTAGATATAATATGTTTTTGAAACTAATGTTTTAATTTATTGATTTTTATTAAAGACAAAAAAAAACTACAACTTACTTTATATTGAAATATTACAGCATTTAATTTTCAATCATGGATTATTTTCCTGAATGTTATTTAAGTTATTTAAGTTGTCAAAAAATTTTGATGTGATTAAAATATAAATATAATAAATTTTCTTCATATGAATGCCAGGTGATTGTTAATTTTCTTGGGGAATTCAGATAACCTTATTATTTGCTCTGTATGTTAGTTAAACCAATATTTCTGATAGCAAAAGTAGCATGCATAAAATGTTTATTGTTTTAGTGATTATACTTCTTCACATCGGCCCACAGAAACAGCTTAAATTTTTAGCATTTCGTAATGACTAATATCACTTCAATGAGTCAAGGTCGTTCCTTAGAAAGTATGGTAAATAATGCCTTCTGGGAAAAACCCTATAATAAAAATTTCTTTCTAGAATAAACAACAATAATCCTACATGGTATTTTCAGAAATTTCAGAAAACAAAAAACACAAATCAACAGACTACAGATACGAGTTACTTGCCATAATATACACTGAGTTTGATTATTTTTCCAATCGATGATTCTTTCGAAGTGACCCCAGTTGAATTATTCTATTGTACTAGTTTAGGATACATTATCATTGGACATGAAGGTGTGAGTATCAAATTACATATTAAAGTTTCCTAAATTGTGTCTTTATTTTAACCAAGATTTTTAAGAAAGCTGGCCTCTTAAAATTAAGACCTTTAGTATCATTAATAAAAAGGTGTCATGATGGGGAAGTTTTTAATGCAAAAACTTTCTAAACTACATTTGCCTCATTACAAAGACAAATACTGGTTAAAACCCTTTTAGTAGAAAAAATGATAGCGTTATAAAAACGTTTCTTCCTTAAATAAAAGTACGGGGATATAAACTTACTTTATTTTTATACTACATTAAAATTTTATTTTTCTTAAGAGTTTGAACCACGTGGCTGAAACCAAGATAAATAAAGAAAAAAATTTTATTCAATTATATTTTAATATATTTTGTTAATCAAAATTCTGGTTTAAGTACATTTTAACGATGCTAATGAACATCTTGAAAATTTATTTCATAGATAATTTGTTATTAAAGATTATTTATGTGCAAGTTCCAAAACGTATTATTTATTATTCAGCTCAATGTTTTTTTAATTTCATAGTTTTAAAGTTTAATATGTATTGTAAAATATAGATGTTGAAAAAATGTGCAAAAATTTAGAAAATAGAAAAACATAAAAAATTAAAGTTTAATGTGCAATGATCAAAACCACATCAGGATGAAAAAAATCATTGAATTCCTTTTTTTTTTAATTTTCAAAAAATTACAGGAATTAAAAATTAAAAATAACAAGCTGAAAGATAATATAATAATGAAGATAGTAAGTAATTAGTGAATGGTAATTCAATTGTATTATTTCTATAAATTTTTTAATTAGTTTTATATAGTTATAAAGATTAATTTGGCGTCGAAACTGTAATTCTGAATCACCTGAATCATTAAATGATTAAAAATTATGTTCCAAAAAATATATATAATGCAACACACTTTTTTCAACGTATACTGAAGAATCGTTTGAATGTTTTTTATAATGAAAAAATTGTTTTGCAGAAATTTACAATATTCATTAGGATAATTTTTCAAAAATATTAATTATATTTTGAAAGCAATTTTTTTCAAAAATACAATTATTTTTACAATTATTATTTTTTTTTATTTTCTTATCACTCTAATTTTTTATGCTGATAATTAATGTTTTATTAAAAATGATTGAATTTATTAAGATACACGAAAAAAATCACTGTAGAATCACTAAGTTTTAAAATAATTTTAAATAGAATGCAGGAATTGTTTGAAATTGTTTTGGCTACCATACATTCATTACATATATTACATTTATTGTTTTAGAAGAATATTACATGTATATATATACATACATCATTATGTGAAATACATATATATTGTATTAGAATTATGATGATATATCAGAGTTCTACACAGAATACACTGTTTGATAGATAATACGCTCATTAGCTTTGTGATTACTCTCAGACCAACATAGATGATGCTCTGATAAGCTACAAAAGAGTGATATATTAGATTTCTAGGGGACAGAAAACAATGCTAGAGTGATTAATAAATTTTAATATAAGGTCTACAGCTAAAATCTAAAAAAAAAAGCAATTTGGGAATTACGACTAAAAACACACAAAAAATGTAGGATTGCAATCAGAGGCAGCAATGAATATGCATTTACTATATTCTATACAAAACAAATTCAGAGAGGGTTTTCAGAAAATTTAATTTATTCACAAAGATAAGACAAAAAAATTTGCTGTTGATAATGAAAAAATCAGACATAATGAAAAAGAAAACAAAATTGCAAATCTTACCAAATATATTTTCTATTAAGAAAATGGGTTCGATTTCAATTTCGAAAATGCTTTTTTTTCCCGTAAAACAGATATGTAATAAGTACAAAGGTAATATTAATAATTTCGAAACAAACCCAAAAATATTTTAATCAAACCTCTTCATTTTTGAGATTGCTTTTATTATTATCTGAGTTCATAGTTCGTTGGCTAAGAAAGGATTAAATAAACCTTTTTCATAATGAACGTGATGCAAATATTTCAAATAAATATCAACAATATATGAATTTTGTTTTAAAATCAGACATACTCAGTACAACATACTCTGTTCTTCAGTTTTTAATATCGCATGTAGTTACATTTTTTGATGTAAATAGATATGTGCTCCCAGTTACAAAATTCTACTTTTTCATTGATAAATTAGCTATTTCTGAGGTTAAAATATCGTTATATATTAAGTATAATCAATGATTTTTTTGGAAATTACTCTCATACTGTATTTTATAAAAAATAATATATTTATTGTACTATATTTACTAAATATATTAAGTAATCAGGAATTAGCTATTAATCTCAGGAATCAACTTTCCAGAGATTAATAATTCCTGAGATTAATCAGCTATTCCTGGGGTTAAAATATAGATATATTTTCAGTGCAATGAATGATTTTGTAGAAATTCCTCTCATACTATATTTACTAAAATAATATACTAATTTTTCAATTGTGATATGTGTGTTTGAGCTTGGGTAATCTTCAGTGCTAGACATAAATGCAGCCATTAGATCTTAGCAATACGTAAC
>BPLR01002273.1:0-87792 GCA_021605095.1 Caerostris extrusa
GCAGAAGAAAATTGAATATCTTCCACCTGCAAATATGTTACATTTGAAGACATTTTAGCTATTCTATCTTGTACTGTTTAGCGGATAATGGCGGAAATCTTTGATTTTTTTCAATTTTCTGGTTTGTTTTTGAAAATCACGAAACAGTTCTTCAGATACGTATGAAGCAATCTTTGACATACTCACCATCTGTGAATGGTTTGCCTTTTTGCAAATTTTTAGTGATACCGCGAAGCCAGATTAACATTACTTGTGGTGCGTTCCGGTGCCCAACATGGAACTCGATTGCTGTTTGGAGCTCGTCATTGGCTTTTCGTTCTTCGCCGGCTGGATATACTAGCAAACTGAGTATGTTTTTAGTGAAGTGTCTCTCTAAATTTAATTTCTTGTGTGTGTGTAGTGTTTTTCATGGCAAATGTGTGTCTCAGTCAGGCCATCTGAGTTGCATATGAAAGCGAACGACTCCGTCAATCCCGATTGAATTCTAGATGCTCTTCTTCAGTTCTTCTCTTTTTTTTTTTTTTTTTTTTTTTTTTTTTTTTGTAGATGCCATGCTTGCGGTGAAGCGGTAATAAAGAATTTTTTTAAGTATTTAGTTATCCTAAACAGCAGATGACAAGTTTTGCAATTATTTACTATGTCAACGTATACCTAAGTAAATACATACGAGAAGCTGGGCATAATGAAATATTATTTATCAAAAAACATTTTACAACGATATTTCTAATTAAAAATACTTGCCTAAATAAAATAATAATTCTCTAATAATTTAATTATTAAATAAATAATTTAGACACGAAACACTGTGTATCTCACTCTCACGTATTGATTGACTATAAAGTACATAGTTTCGTCACATCTGTGCCGCCTCCCGTGTGCGATGATCGCCGAGCTGGCACGAACGGACTTGTCAGAACGTGTTTATCACGGCGCAGTCTGCACATTTTAGTTTTTTTTAATTTTGGCAAATATTAGATACTTAGTTTGAAGTAAGGTGTTATGCCCAGCTATGCCGGAAATCAATGAAAATTGCCAAACATATAAACAATCTAAAACTGCAAATACCTACCTACTGTGATCCTCAGAGTTCGAAAATAGGTTTATTAAATAACAATTTATAGGTACTTACACTTATAATTATTATTTTAACGCTATTTTTAAATAATAAAAGCTATAAAATAGATAAATAATAAAATAGGTAATTTATTAAATATATATTTCAATAAAAACACTTTCGCGGTAATATCCAACTGTAGTACTTTGTTTCTTTTGACAATTCTTATTGTTAAAAATATGTATTTAAAAATATAATGCTTTTTTATGTTACCTACCTTTACTTTCGGTTTTTATTATTATTATTATTATTATATACACTGAAGTGACAAAAGTCATGGGATAGCAATATGAAAATTTTCAGATGGCAGTAGCATCGCGTAGAACAGGTATAAATGCGCAGTGCGTTCGCAGAGCTTTCATTTCTGTTCAAGTTATTCATGCGAAGAGGTTTTGACGTGATGATGACCGCACGACGGGAATTAACAGACTTTGAACGCGGAATGTTAGTTGGAGCTAGACGCATGGGTCATGCCATTTCGGAAATCGTTAGGAATTCAACATTCCCAGATCCACTGTGTCAAGAGTGTACCGAGAGTATGAAATTTCAGGCATAACATCCCACCATGGACAGCGCAGTGGTCGACCGCCTGCACTTAACGACCGAGACCGGCGACGTCTGCAAAGAGTCGTAAATTCTAACAGACAAGCAACACTGCGTCAAATAACCGCAGAAATCAATGTGGGACGTACAAGGGACTTGTCTGTTTGAACTGTGCGGAGAAATTGGCTTTCTTGGGCTATTCAGCAGAAGACCGACTCGATTGCCTTTACTGACAGAACGACATCGCTTGCAGCGACTCGTGAGCATGTGAGCATATCGGTTGGTCCCTAGATGAATGAAAAACCGTGGTCTGGTCCGATGAGTCACGATTTCAGTTGGTAAGAGCTGATGGTAGGGTTCGAGTGTGGCGCAGACCCCACGAAGCCATGGACCTAAACTGTCACCAAGGCACTGTTCAAGCTGGTGGTGGCTCCGTAATGGTGTGGGCTGTTTTTTCATGGCATGGACTTGGTCCTCTGGTGCGACTGGACCGAACATTGACTGGAAATGCTTATGTTCAGCTACTTGGAGATCTCTTGCAGCCATTCATGGACTTCATGTACCCAAACAACGATGGGAGTTTTTATGGATGACAATGCGCCATGTCACCGGGCCACAACTGTTCGCGATTGGTTTTTGAAGAACATTCTGGACAATTCCAACGAATGATCTGGCCACCTAGACCGCCCGACATGAATCCCCATCCAGCATTTATGGGACATCATCGAGGTCTGTTCGTGCCCAAAATCCTGCACCATCAACGCTTTCACAATTATGGACGTCTATCGAGACAGCATGGCTCAATATTCCTGCAGAAGACTTCCAACGACTTGTTGAGTCCATGCTACGTCGAGTTGCAGCACTTCGCTGGGCGAAAGGAGGGCCGACACGATATTAAGAGGGTATCCCATGACTTTTGTCACTTCAGTGTATGTATGTATATATATATATATATATATATATATATATATATATATATATATATAATATATGCACATACAGAACTTTGAGAAGATAATTCGCTTCTAACTCTTTACTTGGAAACAACAAACTATACGTCACATCCAAAGCTCTGATGAAGACACCAAATTGTCTTGCGTCGAAAGCGAATGAAAACCTTCATATAGAAACATCCGACAACGGCGTCATTCGAGAGCTTCCGATGGACAATCACGGATGGACGTATCACGGGGGAGGGGTGCGGTGAAAAAGCGAGTACTAGGGGTTGAGAGATAGAGTCGGTATCTAATCCTTGTTAATCGATTCAGAACGATTTTTAAATGTTTTTTTTTTTTTTTTTTTGATAAAAAATAATATTTGCGTATGGAACTAAAGAGCCGCAGCTTCACATCCAAAGAGCCGCATGTGGCTCGCGAGCCGCAGGTTGCCGACCCCTGGGTTAGACCATGCAGAAGTAGAATTCATTTACGTGATCAAATCATAAGGAAGGAAAAAGGCATTGTCAGTTTATTTTTGCCTCGCAACCACATGGAAAGTGTTTTTGAACAAGAACTATAACCTGTATATGAAGTTTAGGTTTTGTTTGTCGCTCTACAGTCATTTTTTGCACACTTTAGGCTAATTAGACCGGGAACTACAGTTTAACGTAGATTCCAAACCACTCACAAAACAAACCATGCCACATCCAGGATTCGAACTTAAGTCCAACTAAGGAATCATACCCAACGAACCTGGTACCCAAGTACAAATCGCTAACCAATTAGCCCTCAGACCGCATGTGGAGCTTAGGGATTTTCTGATCTTCAATTTTGCATCCAAAATTAAGGTGATACGCTTTTTTATTAATCTAATGGAGTGATGTATGACATTTTTGGTCTTCAAATGTCACTTCTTCTTATATATAACAGAAATTATTAGCAACATTAACGCACTTGCCACATCGCAACTCTAAAATTTAAATGTATTTAACTGAAGTTCGTTCTTCTCACGCAAATCACTGCATTCAAATAACAACTATCACAGGAAACAGCACCGACAGCCAGTCTGGCGTCAGACTGCTGCAGACTGATTAGCGCCAAAAAGCTTCACTTGATAGTAACTATAAATTTTTAAAAAATTAATATCTTGGGAACCCCCATTTCTAAATCTTACTTCTCCGGATATGTCATGTATATTCATATTTGCACTTTTAATATATATTCAATACAAGAGACATATATATTAATACATTTTCTTTTAATAAATGTTCTTATGCAATTTACAAATTATTATAATTTGTAATTACATTATATAAAATTGTTATATATTGTATTACATATTAAAATTGTTAATATTTTTATTTTTACATTTATTTCAGCAGTCTGATGGCCAATTGGCTAAAGCTCTAGCCTTTTTACCACAGGGTTCGAATTCTAATAATAATTTCAATAAAATTTCTTTTATATCGCATGGCATAGAGATATTCTTTCCCGATAATAAGAAAAATATATTTGGGTTTCACATTATAATTTTTATAAAGATCTTTTTTTTTTTTTTTTTTTTTTTTGAATAATTCTCATAGATGCCAGTACCGAATCGAAAAATTCTATGAAACTATGTTTTTATCTGATCAAATTATAATTTCTTCTTCATCAATGGTAGTGTCCTGATTGCCTATTGGGTAGCTCTCTGACCATTGGCAACCCAGGGTTCAAATCCTGGCGGTGGCATGAATGTTTATGAGTGGTTCGCAATCCACGTTAAACTGTAGGTTCCTGTCTAATTAGTCTAAAGTGTTTGAAAAATGACTGTAGAGCGATAAACGAAACCAAAAAAAAATCACATTTATTTCAATTAAAGTGGCAATATCTGGATCTCCTAAGCAAAGAGCTAATTGCCAATATTTACTATGTGTTCATTGCCCCATGTTTTTTGTGTACATTTCCATAAAATTAGTAAGAAATGACTACTTTCATGTTTAATAAAATTTGCGTGTTGCGCAGTGTAATTAATATTTTACTTTTAACCTTTTCAGGTATGACTTATTAATAGTGATAAAAAATAAGCGTAATTTATTGTTGTATTACGATTTATTTGTTTTATATTGATGGGGATTTAAAAAAAAAAATGGAGACAAAAATTTAAAATGCACAAAATACATAACGTCCACATTTGTAGCTGCTGAACTTTAATATTAATTTATAAAGGAAATGATTTTATACATTCAGGGCTTAAAAATATGCATTAATATTCCTAGTAGTTATTATTAAAATAAAATATATTTAATATGTCTGATATTACTTTTATCAAATATTAACGATTTGCTCAAATAAACCAATAACACTGATAGACAAAATACTACTTAACGCTATTTTCATATTCCTAATTATAAACCATAAAATACCGGAATAACTGCGCAAAAACCACAACGTATTTTTCTTGTTAGATTTTTTAGTGAATAATTTACTATCAATTTTTATTAATGATATTAACTATAATTATAAAAGGGGCCTGAACGGCCGAGTGGCTAGCGCTCTGGCACTCGGTACCACAGGTTTCGGGTTCGAGTCCCGGCGCTGCCATGGATGTGTGTAGTGGTTCGGAATCCACTTTAAACCGTAAGTCCCTGTCTAATTTGATCGTAGAGCGTTGGGGGGCATTGTTACTCCGTTTTCGTGGCTTATCCTCAAGTTACACGCGCCCCCTGGGTAATGCAAGGTGAGTAACGTCTGTAAAGCTTGACTTAAGGCATCCAAGACGTCCATGTCTGGTTGCCAGCTGCATTGGAAAAAAAAAAAATAATAATTATAAAAATGTCCGTATATGTAGCCAATGGCGTCAAGAGATTAATTTAGATAAGATATTTTTTTGTAAAAAAAAAAAATGTCATGATTTTCTTAATTTGAAAAATCAGTTTTAATGCGATTCAGTTCTTATGTTCAATTTATAAATTTATAGAATAGAAATGAATATTATATGAATTGAATATATTTTATGAAACATATAATATAAATATGAATAGATTATTTTTATATGAATATCAGCAGAAATATGAAAAAAATTAGGAATAGAAATACTATATGAATTTTATGATATATTTTAGATATGAATATCTATTTATGATTAGATATACGAAAAGATATATATATATTATACTGAATAGAAATATGAAAAAAATTCTTTAAAAGAGTTGTCCATATATTTAAAATTAATTTCTAATTTAGCCACACATAATATAACAAATACATGAATTTAACATTAAAA
Source organism: Caerostris extrusa (assembly GCA_021605095.1). Lineage (NCBI taxonomy): Eukaryota > Metazoa > Arthropoda > Arachnida > Araneae > Araneidae > Caerostris > Caerostris extrusa. Next base: position 5,861 of record BPLR01002273.1, read on the forward strand.
AAAAGTACTGTACCGTTAATTTTCAACGAATCATAATTACGTTTATTATTTTTTCTCTGAGAGTTTAACTTTGTTTTAATTTAACTTTTTTAAAAATGTTATGTACATAACTTTTTAAAAATCATAAATTTATTTCAAAAGTACTTTTTAATTTTTTAAAAATTATTCGGAACATACAAAAAAATTACCGAAATATATATATAAAAAAATATTTAGTTGTCTTTTACTAATAACATGAAATCACATTTGGACTGCTGGAATTTTAGCTTTGCATGTATTCACTAACAAAGTTTTCTGTCTTTTCTAATCCCAAAAAAAAAAACATCTCTGGGACTGAATTCTAATATTCTTGGACCTTAAAAAGCTGACGAAAATGAAATATCTTAATACTATTTCCATTCGGAAACAGGATTAAGAGCGATTCATATACGGAAAAGTTCGAATTATCCAATCTTAACACCTTGCAAAAAAAAATACAAAAATTCTTAAAGAACTGGAACTGAAAATAAACATTTTCTTCGAAGAAGTAGAAGACAGACGCTTCTACGATTCTTCATTAATTGAATTCCCCCAAAAATCGATTGATCCGTGAAATTCGATCAATAAAATTTTTAAAGATCATTCAAATTTTCCATAAAATTTTAAGAATATTTTTAATCTTAACCGTATTGTCATTTAATAACAATTTTTTATTAATGATATAAATTATAATTTTAAAAAAATGTCCGTGTATTAAGCCAAGGGTATCAAGAGAGATAAGATATTTTTTATAGAAAAAATTTAATGATTTTCTTAATTTGAAAAATCAATTTTAATGCGATTCAGTTCTTATATTCAATTTATAAATTTATATGAATAGAATATATTTTTATTTTTGTTAAAAATATAATATGAATATGAATAGATTATTTTATGAATATGAACAGAAATATGAAAATAATTATGAATAGAAATATGACATGAATTTTTATGATATATTTTATTATCTGTTTACATAATCATTAATATATGAATAGATATATGTGTTTATTATATATTGAATAGAAATATGAAACATTTCTTTAAAAAAAAGAGTTGTACACTATTTAAAATTATTTTCTAGTTTATCCACTCATAATATAACAAATACATGAATTTTACACAAAAAGTACTATCACGTTACTCTTTATTATTTTTTTCTGAGATTTTAATGTGTTTTTTTTTTATTTAACTTTAAAAGTATTATTCATGTACATAAAGTTTTTAAAGAATCAAAATATTTATTTCAAAAACACTTAATAAATAAATAAATTTTAAAAATTATTCGGAACATACAAAAAATTTACCGAAATATATATAAAAAAATATTTAGCTTTTTTTACTAATAATATGGAATCAGATTTAGACAGCTGGAACTTTAGCTTGCATGTATTCACTAATAGAGTTTTCTGTCTTTCTAATCCCAAAAAAAAATATTTCTCGAAATGAATTCTAATATTCTTGGACCTTAAAGCAGACGAAAACAAAAATATCTTAATACTATTCCCATTCGAAAACAAGATTAAGAACGATTCATATACGGAAAAAGTTCGAATTATCCAATCTTAACACCTTGCAAAAAAATACAAAAGAAATTTCTTAAGGAACTGGAACTGAAAAAATAAAAACATTTTCTTCTAAGAAGAAGAAAAGACAGACGCTTCTACGATTCTTTCATTAATTGAATTCCCCGAAATCGATTGATCCGTGAAATTCGAATCCCATCAAATTTCTTAAGAATATTTTTAATCTTAACCGTATTGTCATTTGTCGCGCGCATGCGTATCGCAAGCCATCCGTCGCCTCGGCATGAGGGCCAAAGACACGGCAGTTAACGAGATTTAAAATCATTTCTGCCTTAAAAGATCCTTTTAGAAAAGCGCCTTTCTTATCTGTGGAACGCAAATTTCTGAGCTGCTTCTGGGAAAATCTTGCAGAGTGGAAAATCATTATAACTTAAGTTGCTGTTCCTTCGCTTAAAACTCTTGATTCTATTTGAAGAGGTGCCCTCTGTTGTTTTGTTGGGCGTTTTTTAATGCGCTCTTCTTGTAATGGTTACTTCTTAACAGAATTAAGAACTGATGGACGTGGAGGAATTTTTGGTGTGAACCTGTGTATTGTTTTTATTGGACGGGGACATTTATTGATCAGCGCGAGTTTTCTTGTGCAGTGGGGTTATTTAAATATTCAATCATTTGCGCCGACCAACGATTTGCTTTCGCTTAACGATTCGAAAATCCTGGAAGGGTTTTTTTCTTTCCACTCACCTAGGATTCACTTGAATCACATACATCCATACTATAAAGACGCTTTTTAAATTTTAGTTAATAAATTTTAATAAATTAAGAAAATGTACATTTTTTTAAAGTTTTTATTTTATATTCTTTTAAATTTTACTTCTATAAATTCTTATTGCTTTAAAAATCCATATATTACTTGAACTCAGTGGTCTTCAATATATGTCAATTCACGGAATTCTTAAGAGCATTAACTATTTATTGGACTAAACTCTTATGAGCGTTAATTATTTAATGGATTAAATTCTTATGAGCATTAACTGTTTAATGGATTAAACTCTGTGGGCATTAACTATCTAATGGATTAAATTCTTATGAGCAATAACTAGTGGTCTTATGTCAATTAACGGAAGACTTATGAGCATTAAACTATTTCATGGATTAAACTTTTATGAGCATTAACTAGAGGTGTTATGTCAATTCACGGAACTCTTATGAACTTATATTATTTAATGGATTACTCTTATGGACATTAACTATTTAATGGATTGCTCTTATGGACATTAACTATTTAATGAATTGCTCTTATGGACATTAACTATTTAATGGATTGCTCTTATGGACATTAACTATTTAATGGATTGCTCTTATGGACATTAACTATTTAATGGATTACTCTTATGGAGATTAACTATTTAATGGATTGCTCTTATGGACATTAACTATTTAATGGATTGCTCTTATGGACATTAACTATTTAATGGATTACTCTTATGGACATTAACTATTTAATGGATTGCTCTTATGGACATTAACTTATTTAATGGATTGCTCTTATGGACATTAACTGTTTAATGGATTGCTCTTATGGACATTAACTATTTAATGGATTACTCTTATGGGCATTAACTATTTAATGGAAAAAGCATTAATTATTTAATGGATTAAACTCTTATGAGCATTACCTATTTAGCGGATTAAACACTTAAAAAGCATTAACTATTATTCACAAATATATTCTCAAAGAAGTTTGATACACATGTAAAGAAGGATTTCTATTTAATACTCAATTATTATACGAATCTAAACACAATTTAAATTTAAGGATACTAAAATGTAATTAAATACATAAGATAATTTCAAGTGTTAGTACAGTAAAAACACGTAGACAACGTTGACATGAACAGGCTCATAACAGATTCTACGAACTCTTTTTCATGAATCCTGAAGCAATTTTCATTTAATTATATGCCTTTGATCTCAATTATTTTATATTATTTGAGGCACAGTAAACATTATTACGCAGTGGTAACAATTCCATAAGCTGTACGGGACTCCTCGGATAGTTTTAATATTGGTGTTTTTAACTTAAACCTTAATAAATTTATACTAAATATAATAATTGAAACGGTCATATAGTTGAACCATCTTTGAATTTTCCCCAGAAATCATCCAAAAGTATATGAATTCTAAAGTTTCGTTCGTGAAAAAGAAAACATGAAAATCGAAAAGAACGAAAAATTCATATCTTTCAAAGTAATTAGGATATAAAATACTTACTAAATTAAAACACCTTTGCTCGAAGTGTGTAGTTCCAAACATAGGTCTTCTTGACTTATTCTGACAGTTGTGAGCAATTTGACAGAAATTGATTATTTTTAAAAACGTATTTATTTCATGAACATTGTGCACGTATTTTTTTTTAAAAATGACTTTAAAACAAAAAAATAATTCATTAAATATAATTATTTTAAAGCCAAAAAAATTATCTGTGAAAACTCCATTACATACAAGTTACTGGCAGCATCAGATTCTTTTCGATACCCACATTTTATGCACACAATTATTTTAAATTCGGAATTAAAAAATAAACACAAAATAAGAAAAAGAACCATTTGCTTAATCATAGGGTACAGAATGATTGAACACCTTAAATTCTAGCAGAAAAATCTTAAATTCTACCGATTCTTCACTATTCTCCTTAAACTTTAGGGATTTATCTCTATTCTCCTTAAAATCTAGGGTTTCTTCTCTATTCTCCTTAAACTTTGGTTTATCTCTATTCTCCTTAAAATCTAGGGTTTCTTCTCTATTCTCCTTAAAATCTAGGGTTTCTTCTCTCTATTCTCCTTAAAATCTAGTGATTATCCTCTATTCTCCTTAAAAATCTAGGGATTCTTCTCTATTCTCCTTAAAATCTAGGGATTCTTCTCTATTCTCCTTAAAAATCTAGCGATTCTCCTTAAAATCTAGCGATTTCTCTATTCTCCTTAAAATCTAGGGATTCTTCTCTATTCTCCTTAAAATCTAGCGATTCTCTGCTATTCTCCTTAAATTCTAGCGATTCTCTGCTATTCTCCTTAAATTCTAGTGATTCTTCTCTATTCTCCTTACATTCAAGCGATTCTTCTCTATTCTACCTTTTAAATTCTAGCTTCTATGTTTTTAAAGAAATAAGAAATAAAACATTTTAGAAATTATTTAAAATAATATCATTATGGTGTAATATTAATTTTTTCAAAATTAGTAATATTTTGTTATTAAAAAAAAAAATCTTATGTTAACAAATTTTTAAAAGCCCCAATTTACTTTTGATCTTAAAAAAATAATACATTTTTTTTTATGATGGTGTTATGTTGTTTTATATTTTTTTCAGCATTTATTAAATAACAATTTTATTATTTTATTTTATTATAATATATTTAATTATTTAATTTTAATTAACAATTTTATATTATTTTAAATAACAATTTCTACATTTATTATATAACAACAAATTTCAGTTAACGGTTTTCTTTATGAGAAAGTAATGTGCAATTAAAAAATATAGTTTATAGTTTTGTATTAATAGAGTAACATTTTATGTAGCTTGAATGCGTTATTTATGAATTATTTAATCAATTAAATTTTTTAAAGTGCCTTTATATGAATTAGTCTTCTTTCTTTTTACAATATTGAAGTAAAATTTAATTAATAAAATTAAAATTTTTAATGTTGATTTAAAAGATGTAATTCGAATGCTTTTAAAAGAAATAAAAAGGAAAAATTATAAACGCGTTTTTCAGTCTCAGTATTTACGTGTTTTGTAAACATGTTTTTTATTACAAAAACTCTTTTGGCTGCAAGTTTTGTTTTTTTATCACCAGTGTTTACATTTTTCATATTTTTAAAATAGAAAAAAAATTTATAATTTAAAATTTTTATTCGAATTATTTTTCATTTCTTTTCTCTCATTTTCTTTTCTGTAGGTCTCATTTCATTTTTTCTTCTTTTTTAAATTAAAATAAAATTTAAGATTTGAATTACAATTTTTAAAAAATTTGCTATTTTTGTGTTTTAATAGTTTTTTATTTTATTTTACAATTATTTAAAATTAAAACTAATTAAACTTCTGAATATTTATTTTAATTAAACTGTTAAACTATAATTTCTTACATAAATAAATAATAACAAATAAGTTGTGTAAATTCCTGAAATTTACTTTTTTATTAATAAAAAAGATATTGATGAAATGTAAAAATAAGAATATTTGAATATTTTTGGAAGATAAAAAATTTCCTGCATTTAATATTTTAGGTTAAAAATTGAATATTTTCTTTTACAAATTAAATTTAAAATAATAAAATGTTTATAACTTTAATAGTGGGAAAGGAACAATTTTAAAACTGTCAAGTAAAATAAAAATAAAATAGTTTTAAAGCGCGATCAAAGATGGCGCTACTGTGTCTTAAAAAAAATTTAATCTTTATTTTTTTTATTTATTCATGTCAGTTATTTTTGTTCCACGGCGTCATTTATGATCATTACTCATTCTCAAATCATTAAATAGTCTTTTTTATTATATCTCCTTTCAAAGAAGGATGAAAATGTCTTTAACGAAAGATTTACTTTCTGGGTTTATATAATTTATTATGTTTTTTTTTTATTTAACTAACTCTTGGGTTTTTTGTTATATCATTTTTAATTACACATCGATATAAACAATTTGAAATGTTTATATCGATATACATTTTTATTGATAATTCAACTTTGTTTAATTGTTAAAAATTATAGGAAGTTACAGTTAAAAAACAAAACTTAAAATAATTTAGAATAAATATTTTCCAGCTAATGAATGATCATTTTTTTAGAAAACTTTTATTTTCAGCACTTTAGTTATTCATTATTTAAAATGAATTTCATAAAAAACAACTAAAAACAGTTCGAGTTTTTTTTTATTATTTTATTTCTAGTATTTATAATTAATGTTAAGATTTAAAGATAAAACTATATTAAATAAGATTATAAAAAAGAATGTAATAAATAAAACCTACTGTTTAGGATTAAAAGTAACAAAATTTTATAAATAGAGTTTTTAGATAGTTCGAGTTCTTTTTATTATTTTATTTCTATTATTTAAGACTAATAAATTAAAGGTTTTAAAGTTAAAATTATAATAAATAAGATTACAAAGAAGAATGTAATAAATAAAACCTAATTTAGGCACTTAAAAGTAACAAAACTTATTACATTTATTTTAAAAGGATTTAGTTTTTGTATTGTGATGTTCTGCAAAAGTTGATTTTTTAATCGCGTAAATCATTTTACAAATATTTATTTTATTTATGCATTTTATGCAATTTGTAAATCAATTTTAAATAAATACTTTTATTTTCCACAATTTCAATAAATATCCCTCACAACTAATAAATAACATTTTTCTATCTTTTTTAAAATTATTACTATATCTATTATCAATCTATCCATTTGACCATTAAAAGGCCTGAAAACATAAAATGCATTTGAAAATTAATCACTTCTAAGCATGGAAAAATAAAATGTGATTAAATTATCATTCACTATAGTCACTGGAGCTACCTTCTTCATAATACACTTCTTATACTTGAATATTTAAAAATTATACATAATTGAAACTATTTTGTGAATTAAAAATCTATTTTACGTTTAATTATGTTGATGGCATTCCTAATCTTAATGCAGAACAAAATATATATAATGATGGCAATATTTATTAAGAAAATTTATTTTTATTAAATAATTCGTGTTTTTAAACGACATCAGAATATGATATTCCATCGTAATTTACATAAAGTTTCATCATAATCATATTTTTAAAGAGTGTTAAAACTATCGTCTTATAGCATTCAAAAGAAATGTTTTAATATTTTTTTTTTCCATGTTCTTTCGAACAAAAGATAAAATTAAATTAAGTATCGTTCTATTAAATTACTTATTTAATTTACCGTTCCATTAAATTATTTATTTATTTATTTATTTATTTTTCAAAATCTTGATTGAAATTTATTTTTATACTATTATAAATATATCTCTAAAAAATATATAAAAGGAAAATAACTATTGAAATAAAAAAGAAATATTATATTCGAATAAGCTTATTACATATTATATTCGAATAGCTTAAATTTTTCTCTTAATAAATTTATAATAAAAATAAATAAATGAATTTAATAATAATAATAATAATAAATAAATACATTTAATAATAATAATAATAATAATAATAAATAAATAAATAAATTTAATAATAATAATAATGATAAATAAATAAATAAATTTAATAATAATAATAATAAGTAAATAAATAAATTTAATAATAATAATTTAATAATAAAAATAAATAAATTTAATAATAATAAATAAATTTAATAATAATAATAAAGATAAATTTAATAATAATAAATAAATTTAGTCGTTAATAACAATTTAGAAGATAGAATATGTTCTTGAAAATTAGATAGAGAATAAATTACTTCTATGTTTCAATTTTGCTTGTGTATAAAAATCTAAATTTTGTTTGTCTTGCTTTCCATACAATCTTTACTTGGTATTCTTAAACTTGCAAAATATTTTTTTTTAATGTGTTGAATTTCCAATGCCTTTCACATTAGCAGCACTGAAGGGACATATACAAAGGATCCTACCGAGGCTTGGTTTAGAGCTGCAATAAAAATTTGTATAAACCCTGAGAAAGAAATAAACAGTTATAACATTCATAAATTCATAATTTCAATCTGTAAGTATACTGTAACGTCTCGATCTAGACCTATAGCGGCTTCAAGAAAGGGCCATTTTCAGGTTCATGGGTGCACTTTCATTTTTATTTACGAGCACTATATATATATATATATATATATATATATATATAAATTATATATATACTCTAGGGTTAAATTACGAATCTAGGTTATTATACAAACAAAGAAAAAGTTAAAAATACAACTTGATCACAAGTGCACGATTAAATCATAAGTACGGTTCACTCCAAGGTTGGAGATTTTTCAGAGTTCTCGAGTCTACGTTGAATCTAATTGCCCGGTCTGCGACAGTTCACTTTGAAACTCCGGTCTATTCAGTCACTTCAGAGAAAAAAAGAAAACAACACTTTGGGCGACTCATCGCAGAATTCCCTTTTCTTCTCCAAAAGCTTCCCCTTAAGAAAATCCGTCAAGAGGGAAGGGAAGGGGGTCAGCTTCCCTCACTTCTCATTGAGTAGACATTTTCTGCTCTTAGGTCGATCACCAATAACGATGGAACAACTCATGGTTTAGTCCATATTCAATCTGTAGTTGTTTCGACCAGTGTAAATCGGACAGACAATCGCTAATTTCCTGAGTCTCATTACATATGACACTGAATATCAGCTATCGGATTTGAGAAACAAATTGTTCTCATTAGTACAAAACAGTAATTGCATGTAATATAACTACCCACAACATCGCTTGTCTGCCGAGAAATTTGAGTGATGGGTTGTTATTATGTATTTGTCAAATAGCATGCATTCCTCTTTTCCTGGAAATGAAATACCAAAACTTTTCCTGTGAGAAAAAATGTACAATACGCATAGCATGTATTTAAACTCCACATATTTTTTTTAATTCAATTTTAAAAAATTCCAAAAATTGTAAATGTATTTACACTTTCTGTATTTTCTTGACGGCTTAGCGGCCTGGTGGCCTAGTGGCTAGTGCTCTGGTCTTTTTGGTATCCCAGGCTCCTGGTTCGAATCCTGGCGGTGGCATGGATGTTTGTGAGTGGTTCGGAATCCACTTTAAACTGGTCCCGGTCTGTTTAGCCCAAAAGAGTGCATAAGATGACCATAGAGCGACAAACCAAACCTTGGGCGGCTTAATAATAAAACAATATAACAGAAAATTAACTATTTTTAGTTATTCTTTTTTAGGATACAGACAGGATTTCTGTTTCTATATTCTGTTCTTTAGGAATAGATAAATAAAAACGAGAATTTTTTTGTGCAAGTTTTGTTTAACAGGAGAGTCCTCGATAAACAAATAGCAAATCCCGAGACAGAACGGACAGCAATCTGGTCTCCTTGTAAATGTTTAAACAGATCACAAAACGGAAGCAGACCAGATTTCCCTGAGCTGGTATTATTTTGGAAAGTACAGTCAAAAGTATCAAACATTTTATCAGCAAAATAGTTCAATCGTTTAATAAAATTTAGTGATTTATTTTAACTTATTGTTTTGCCCATTGAAAACCAAACCATTTTCAGTTTTTTGAAAAATGAATAGTTTTTTCTTTCTTATCAGAGTCCAATTATGGGATCAAAAGGGGAAATAAAAAATATTTATTTTTACATGAGTTATACAAAAATGTTGCACATGTACAACATGTACAAAACGATTACATTTCCGATACATGACATTTTTTAAAGCTATTTTATGTAAAGGTACATTACATTTTCTGCATGTAGTTATAGCTTGAACTAGCGCTCGGTGCCATAGGTGTCGGGTTCAAGTCCCGGCTGCGGCATGGATGTTTGCCGTAGTTCGAATCCAATTTAAACCGTAGATGCCTGTTTAATATGACTGTAAAGCGTTAGGCGTAGGGCTGACAACTCCACCCCATAAAAAGAAAGCATCTCCTGCCTCCAATCTGCCAGTCGGCTGATGGCCTTGGCCCACCAAGAGCCTTTTGCACCAGTGAAGAAGAAGTTATAGTTTGGAGCCTGATGACCGAGTGACTAGTTCTCTGACGCTCGGTGCCACAAGTTTCGGGTTCGAGTCCCGATGATGCCATGGATGTTTGTAGTTGTTCGGAATATACTTTAGAAATGATCTAATATATTGTAGAGCGTTGGGCGCAGGTCTGGCAACCTTACCCCTGAAAAAGAGAACATGTCATGTTTAGGAATTTGTCAGTAGGGTGGTCTGATGGCCAATTGGCTAGCGCGCTGTCCTTTGATACCACAGGCATCATGTTTGAATCCCGGCGGTGACATGGATATTTGTTAGTTGTTCGAAATCTGTTAAACTATCGGCTAATTAGACCGGAACCCGAAGTGGGCAAAAAGACCGTATTACGACAAACAAAAAAATATCTGCTAGTAGACAAACGACCTTGGCCACCAGAGGGCTATTGCGCCGTTGAAGAAGAAGTTATAGTATGGTAGAATAAAAAACATAGTTTCATAAAATTTTTAGTCTGAATGTCATCTATGAGAATAATTCAAAAATGAAAAAAATTGTTCTAAAAAAAAGATCGTTATAAAAAAAAATATGTGAAACCTAAACATATTTTCTTGTAATCAGGAAGATTACCTCTATGCCATGCAATAAAAGAGAAATTTTATTAAAGTTATTATTATTAATATTATTATGTTGAACTATATAAATAATTATATTATAAAACTGAAGATTTTATCACAGAAAATAGAAAGAATAAGTTTATGTAATATTGTGTTTTCACAATGTCAGTCTTCATCATCATCATTATCAGTGGCACAACAGCCTCATGGTGGGCCGTCTGCCTACTGGCAGATTTCGAAGAAGGAGACGTTTTCTTTTACACGGTAGGGTTTTCAGTCCTATGTCCAAGGCTCTACTATCGCATTAGACCGGGACTTACGGTTTAAAGTGGATTTTCGAACCACTAAAAACCCATGGTACCGCAGGGGACTTGAATTCAGAACCTGTGTCACCGAGCGCCAGAGTGCTAGTCGCTCGGCCATCAGGCACCCGATGCAGGGCCGGATTTAGATGAAAAAGAGGCCCTAGGCTATTCCAATTATGAGGCCCTTCAACCTCCCATTTTTAAGTTTGTAAATTACATGAGAGTTAATAAAATGCATCATTACTGTAATCAGTATGTTAAATGAAACATGTTGTGATGGATACTAATCTTTATAAAAATGTGCACGGATAATAAATAAAAACAAGTAATATAAAAAAAAATTTAAGTCAGATTTCCTACTTTTTTTTTCACTCCCTATTGCAGAAAGTCCCTTATAAATAATTTTCATTCCTTTTTTTCAAGTTTATCTGGCGCCATCTATTGGTAGATACATGCAACTTAAATCTAAAAAAAAAACTAAAAAATTAATTAATTAAATTTAATTATTGAATTAATATTTGAAAAACTGTATTAACATTCAATGTCATCCACTACAAGTTCAAAAAAATGTATTTGAACTGAGTGGATGAATAAAAAGTATTTTTTATTTACAATTGAAAATTTGAACAAGATATATATAGGAGAATGTGAGCTAATAGAAGGAATTGAAAAAAGCTTAGTAGTACAAGGCGCGTCAATATTTGCCATAGCAATCAGTGAATATATGAACTATGCTTTGCCTCCATATGCACTATACTTTGGTGCAATCTAGTATGCACAAATATTTATTATGCGAACAGACCTAATGAGCGAATGCGTTGATCTTAACCAATACATATTTATGTTTGTTTATGAATCATATGTGTAGAATTTCTCCTTATTTTCAAATCAGTGTTTTAGCGTTTACTGTTTTTAGAATAGTGTAATTCTAATTTTGTTAACAATTTGAATGTAGGGCCCCACTTGGTCTTGAGGCCCTAGGCTGAATTCTAGTTAGCCTATAGGAAAATCCGGCCCCTGAAACTATGTCAGTCTTAAATGGGTTAAAAGTAAGTAGTTTGGAAATCGTATTCAAATGAACACCATACCATACTATACATATATAATTTTTCTATTTTCTACAATTGAAGCCAGATATCGTCATTCCATTTAAATGTTAACAATTTATTTTCAAATTTTAATACTCCTATATTTCGACTGCAGAAAACCCATTTAACTTACCACTTAACAAAATAATAATCTCATCGACAGAAGCGTTGCTAATGCTAGAATGGAGATTTCCACCCACTCCACTAACTGGCATGATACCCATACTCCTAATAACGCACATTTCTAAAGCCTAGACATGAAAAAAAGTAGGGGAGAAACATTAGCATACTCAGCTTTTTCTCCTCTCGCTTATTTACAGATATATTACGCCTCTTTTCATGAAAAAAGGAAACAAAATACAACTAAAAATGGCGTGTGAACACGGTTTGCAGTTAACTCTTCTTCAATCACCGCCCCCTTTAAAAGTGGGTATATATATATAAAATTTGGGTATATATATATATGCAAAAGGGAAGAATATTTCACAATTCTATATGCATGCTCATCGTTTTCAAATATTGAAATGAAAATTTGAACAAAACGGACCACGAGAATGAATGAAAAAACAAAAATTTGGAAGACGAAAATTTTCCACACCATTTAAAAGAGCAAATAAATATTTCTAAATATTTCCAAGAAGCAAGGTTGAATGAAAAATGAATCCCTAAATCTTTCACCCCTCCTTTCTACTATCCCCTTCTTTGGAACATTTTTGGAACAAATTTGTCTTCCATCTCTTCCTTTCAATGGAGGACTTTTCCTTACCTTTTCATTTATGTGGAAGAAAAAAAAAAAATATGGTGGAGAGGTTGAAAGGAAAGAAAATTTTTGTGAAAATGTAAATGAAGAAGAAAAGACGAAGGAGGAGGGAAACGAAATTAAAAGCTCAGCACTTTTTCCCGAGGTTTCATCAAATTCTTTTAGAAACTCTTCTTCTGCTCTCTCTCGGTTCTCTTCTCCATTGATGAAAAGGGTGAATCAGTCAATAAAATCCCGAATTTGAAGTATTCCAAGCAATATTATTATCTTCAAAATCACGTACGCTAAATGAATGCGGAATTCATAGTGGACATTTTTTTAGGTAATGGCGCAAAAAGAGTTTTTACTAGTGGGTTAACTTTTCGGTAAATGTAGAATACATATTTCATCCACCTCAATCGACGAAGGTCACGTCCAAAAATTAAAGATTTGGTGCTTGCAAACTGTCGATTTACAATTAGAGATCTTGCGGATGATGTTGGAATTTCAAATGGATCGGTGTCAATTCCATTTTGTGCCTCAAACGCTTCAAATCTCGATTGGTACCGAAACCACTCAATGTGCCAGCTCACACTGCATTGATTCTTCGTCACTGTTTTCGCCAAAAATAAAACCCATATCGTTCAAAACCCCCATATTTACACCGTGCGACTTCTGGATATACCCTAAACTCAAAAGACCATTCCGTGAACACCGTTTTGAGTCAATTGAAGAGATTCAATGTGAATCGTCGCGCGCTTTGAAGGCCAATCCCTGCTTATGATTTTTTAACATGCATTGAAGATCGGAAAAAAAGTTTCATAAATCTGAGGGGATTACTTTGAGGGTGACGAAATAAGAATGAATACAGAGTTTTTGAAAAAAAAAAAATTGGTCTTACTTTTGGGCACAGTAGTATATTGTTAACAATAAAAATGACAGTCCATTTTTTGTCAGATTGAAAAGATTATCAGAATACAGATAGTATGAACTCTCATTGTTTTACAAATCTTCACGAAAATTAAATTATTGTTGAAATATTTATTCAACAAACGTCCCACTAAACGTCTAAAAAGTTAACGTCCCACTAAAAACCTCTTTTTGCGCCATTACCATAAAAAAAAAATGTCCACTATGAATTCCACATTCATTTAGCGTACGTGATTTTGCAGATAATACTATCGCTTGGAATACTTGAATTGGGATTTTATTGACTGATTCACCCCTTTCATCCACGGAGAAAAGAACCGAGAGAGAGCAGAAGAAGAGTTTCTGAAGAATTTGATGAAACCTCGGGAAAAAAGTGCTGAGCTTTTAATTTCGTTTCTCTCGTCCTGCTCTTTTCTTTTTACATTTTACATTTTTCCACAAAAATTTTCTTTCCTTTCAACCTCTCCAATCATATTTTTTTTTTCTTCCACATAAATGAAAAGGTAAGGAAAAGTCCTCCATTGAAAGGAAGAGATGGAAGACAAATTTGTTCCAAAGATGTTCCAAGAAGGGGGATGGAATAAAGGGGGGGTTGAAAGATTTAGGGATTCATTTTTCACTCAACCTTGCTTCTTGAAATATTTAGAAATATTTATTCGCTCTTTTAAATGGTGTGGAAAATTTTCGCCTTCAAATTTTTTTTTTTTCATTCCTTCTCGTGGTCCGTTTTGTTCAAATTTTATTTCAATATGTGAAAACGATGAGCATGCATATTGAATTGTGGAATATTCTTCCCTTTTCAATATATATATACACCCCCATTTTTAAAAGGGGGAAAACTGAAAACAGTTCACTGTAATCGTGTTCACATGCTGTTAGAGTTGTATTTTGTTTCTTTTTTTGTGTGAAAAAGACGTAATATATCTGTAAATAAGCGGAGAGGAGAAAAAGCTGAGTATGCTAATGTTTCTCTCCCTACTTTTATCTTTATGTCAATGCTTTAGAAATGTGCGTTATTAGGAGTACGGGTGTCATGCGAGTGAGTGGAGTGGAATTCTCCATTCTTACAATTAGCAACGCTTCTGTCGATGAGAATATTATTTTGTTAAGTGGTAAGTTAAATTTGTTTTTTAGCGTCGAAAATTGGAATATTAAAATTTGTAATTAGATTATAACATTTAAATGAAGTAACGATATATATCTTCAGTTATGCAATTTATATAATATCGAAAAATTCTAAAAAGTTATATTTTTTATTTATTTTTGGACTATATATATATATTGGTGGTATACAATTTTTCTTTTTAGCGTTTAAATTTTTTTTTTTAATTTATTTATTTCAAAAAAATAGTTATTTTTTAGATGTCAGAAATGAATTGCATGCCAATCGAATCGCTTAGTATTTATTAAAGGGTCGATTAACTTTTCTGGTATAATTATCATTTAAAAAAAAAAGGCGCCTGAATGGCCGCGTGTCTAGCGCACTGGCGCTGGGTGCCACAGGTTTTGGGTTCGAGTCCCGAAGGTGCCATGGTTAATTGTAGTGGTTCGGAATCCAGTTTAAGCCGTAGGTCCCGGTCTCTTATGACCGTAGAACGCCACAGAGCCCAATCAAACTTCTTCTCACCCGCATCATTCCCAAACTCTAAAGGGGCAACTCAGCTCTGGGCACAGTGCTGTGTTGCGGTGTAGTAGTAGTCATATTAAACCGAGACCTAGGTTTAAAGTGGATTCCGAACCACTATAAACATCCATGGGTAGGGACTCGAACTTGAAACATGTGACAGCGATTACAAGAGCGCTAGTTACTCGACCATCAGGCACCCGTAATTAGTCTGAAATGGGTTAAAAAGTTAACAGTTTCAAATTCGTAATCAAATTGACTCCTTACATTGTTAACAATAAAAATGCAAACCATTTTTGTAATTTTCAAAAATGATGTCACGTAGAAAATATTATGAACTCGCATTGTTTTCCATATCTTGGTGAAAAATAAATTGTTGTTGAAATATGTATTCTACACTTATAGAAAAGTTAACAGACCAGTCAAAACCTCTTTTTGTGCCATTACCATAAGCAATGTCCACTCTGAATTTCGCATTCATTTAGCGTACGTGATTTTGCAGATAATACTATCACTCGGAATACTTCGAATTCGGATTTTATTGACTGATTCGCCCTTTTCATCAATGGAGAAAAGAAGCGAAGAGAGAGAGAAGAAGAGTTTCCAAAGAATTTGATGAAACCTCGGGAAAAAGTGCTGAGCTTTTAATTTCGTTGCCCTTCTCCTTCTCTTTTCTTCTCCATTTTACATTTTTCAAAAATTTTCTTTCCTTTCAACCATTTTTTATCTCCATATATAAATGAAAAGATAAGGAAAAGTCCTCCATTGAAAGGAAGAGATGGAAGACAAATTTGTTCCAAAGATGTTGCATGAAGGGGAGGGGGATTGAAAGATTTAGGGATTCATTTTTCATTCAACCTTGCTTCTTGGAAATATTTAGAAATATTTATTTGCTCTTTTAAATAGTGTGGAAAATTTTCGCCTTCAAATTTTTGTTTTTTTCATTCATTCTCGTGGTCTGTTTTGTTCAAATTTTATTTCAATATTTGAAAACGATGAACATGCATATTGAATTCTAGAATATTCTTCCTTTTATATATATATATATATGCCCACATTTTTAAAAGGGGGGGAGACTGAAGAACAGTTCCTTGCAATCTGTGTTCACATGCTGTTTGAGTTGTATTTTGTTTCCTTTTTTTTTTTTAACGAAAAAGACGTAACATATCTGTAAATACGCGAGAGGAGAAAAATCTGAGTATGCTAATGTATCTCCCTACTTCTTTTTTATGTGTAGGCTTTAGAAATGTGCGTTATTAGGAGTATGGGTACCATGCGAGTGAGTGGAGTGGAATTCTCCATTCTTACAATTAGCAACGCTGCTGTTGATGAGATTATTATTTTGTTAAGTGGTAAGTTAAAGGGGATTTTCTACGGTCGAAAATAAGAATATTAAAATTTGTAATTAGTTTTTAATACTTAAATGAAATAGCGATATATATTTTCAATAATATCTTATATAATATTGAAAAATAATTTAAAAATTATTTTTATGTTTGTTTGATTATATAGATATTTTATTTCAATATTTGAAAGCGATGAGCATTTATATAGAATTGTAGAATATTCTTTCGTTTTCAATATGCTACTCTGCACTAAAAGTAAGACCAATTTTTTTTTTTCTCCAAAAACTCTTTATTTATTCTTCTAAATTTATTTCATCGCCTTCCCCTCCGGACCCAATGCACTTATGCCAAATTTTTTCCAATCCTCAATGCGTGCTAAAAAATCATCGGCAGGGATGGCCTTCAAAGCGGGTGCCGATTCATGTTGAATCTTTTCATCGTGCTTCAATCCGCGAGGTGCTTGAAGATAAGCTATGGACGCGGAGTAATAATCCCCCTGCAACGCACATGTTAGACTTGGGCATACGGTTTAAAAAAGGAATCCGAACATCTACAAACATCTATGGCACAGCCGGGACTCAAACACGAAGCCTGCGGTACCGAGTGCCTGGGCGCTAGCCAATCGGCCATCAGGCCCCCTTTGACTGTGTACATTGTTAAAAATAAAAATAACAGTTCATTTTAAAAACATATTATTATCCAATTGATTAAAAGGGATATCAATAAATAAAAATTATAAAGTCGCATTGTTTTATATAGTTGTAGAAAAAAAAAGTAAATTCCTGCTGAAATATGTATTTTACACTTATAGAAAAGTTAACGCAACAGTCAAAACCTCATTTTGCTCCATTAATATAAAAAAAAATGCATTCATTTAGCGTACGTGATTTTGCAGATAATACTATCGCTCGGATTACTTCGAATTGGGGTTTCATTTACTGATTCACCCCTTTCATCAATGGAGAAAATAACTGAGAGAGAGAGAGAGTAGAAGAAGAGTTTCTGAAGAATTTGATGAAACCTCGGGAAAAAGTGCTGAGCTTTTAATTTCGTTTCCCTCCTCCTTCGTCTTTTCTTCGTTTTACATTTTTCACAAAAAAATTTTCTTTCCTTTCAACCTCTCCCACCATATTTTTTTTCTTCCACATAAATGAAAAGGTAAGGAAAAGTCCTTCTATTGAAAGGAAGAGATGGAAGACAAATGTGCTCCAAAGATGTTCCAAGAAGGGGGTTGCTAAGAAAGGTGGAGGGGGGGTGAAAGATTTCGGGATTCCTTTTTCATTCATCCTTGCTTCTTGGAAATATTTAGGAATATTTATTTGCTCTTTTAAATAGTGTGGAAAATGTTCGCCTGCAAATGGGTTTTTTTTTTCCATTCATTCTCGTGGTCCGTTTTGTTCAAATTTCATTTCAATATTTGAAAACGATGAGCATGCATATTGAATTGTAGAACATTCTTCTTTTCTTTTCCGTATATATATATATATATATATATATATATATATATATATATATATATATATATATATATGTATATGTATACCCACATTTTTGAAAGGAGGGGGAATGAAGAAGATTTCACTGCAAACCGTGTTCACATGCTGTTTAAGTTGTATTTTGTTTCTTCTTTTTTTCTTTTACGAAAAAAGACGTAATATATCTGTAAATAAGCGAGAGGAGAAAAAGCTGAGTATGCTAATGTTTCTCTCTCTCATTTTTTTTTATGTCTAAGCTTTAGAAATGTGCGTTATTAGGCGTATGGGTATCATGCGAGTGAGTGGAGTGGAATTCTCCATTCTTACAATTAGCAACGCTGCTGTTGATGAAATTATTATTTTGTTAAGTGGTAAATTAAATGGGCTTTTCTGCTGTCGAAAATAGGAATATTAATTAGTTATTAATTTCTTTTTAACATTTAAATGAAATGGGGATGTCTATTTTCAATTGCATATATAAGTCTGTATTTTCAATTGGTCTATATCTAGTTAAGTGGTAAGTTAAATGGGCTTTTCTGCTGTCGAAAATAGGGATATTAAAATGTGTAATTAATTTTTAACATTTAAATTGAATCACGATATCTATTTTCAAGTACAATATTGTGCAATTTACAGGGTGATTATAATTAAAGTCCCATTTTCAAATTGCTGTAAAAAGAATAGCTCATCACAATGAGTTCAAATTTTAACTGAAGATACTTGACGAATGGATGTTAAACTATAAACATTCATGGCACTGCCGAGGCTCAAACCCGAAATCTGTTTCACCGAGCGCTAGACACTCGGCCATTCAGGCCCCAAGTAATACAAATAGAATGTCAAAATAGATAAGTTTCAATGATTTGGTTTCAAAGATTCAATTAATAAACTTGATTTAATGATATTAAGCCTTTCTTCAGTTGACCCCCTTATAAAACATATAACGTGTTAAAAATTATTTTATATAGAATCTAAATCATTTTCAATGCATATATACAGGGCCAGATTTAGATGAAAAGAGGCCCTAGGCTATTCCACTTATGAGGCCCTTTCACCTCCCATTTTTAAGTTTGTAAATTACATGAGAGATAATAAAATACATCTTTACTGTGATGTATATCAATTTTAAATGAAATTGGTACTAATCTTTTAAAAAATGTGGTACAAAAAAAGTCGAGAACACTTATTTGGACATTTATTCTCAGCACCATATGTAAAACTTGTAACAATAACTCATCAAGCATAACACACAACATTTACAAAGAAACGAAATTCAATAATAAAAATCTTTGCCCACGAAAATAAAATATGCAATAAAAAATATCATATTTTCTATCAAAAACTTAGTGTATAAACCATACTTTGGTGTTATCTAGTACATACACAAACGAACAGACCCAATGAGCCGAACGCGTTGATCTTAACCAATACATTTTATGTTTGTTTATTAGTCATATGTGTAGAATTTCTTCTTATTTTCGATTCAGGGTTTACTGTTTTTAGAATAGTGAAATTCTAATTTTGCTAACAATTTGAATGTAGGCCCATTCATCTTGAGGCCCTAGGCTGAAGTGTAGTTAGTCTATAGGAAAATCCAGTCACTCAATAGTCATTTTGTGCACACTTTAGGCTAAATAGAGCGAGACCGACAGTTTAACGTCGATTCCGAACAACAACAACCACAACCATCACTACTACACCACACCACACCACATCTCATCACATCACTGTGCCTAGATCTGAGTTGCCCCTATACAGCTTGGGAATTATGTGGGTGAGAAGTCTGGTGGGCTCCGTGATGCTCTTACAGTGACATGCTTACTTATGAGACAGGGATATATATTTTAAAATGGATTCCAAACCACTACAAAGATCCATGTCACCACCGAGACTCGAAGCCGAAATCTGCTTCAGCCAGCGCTGGATACTTGGTCGTTTAGGCCCCAAGTAATAAATAAGTAATGTTAGTCAAAATAGATAAGTTTCAATGATTTGGACTCAGTGATGATTCAATTAATAAACTTGATTTAAGGATATTCTTTCTCCAGTTGACTCCCTTATATAACGTGCTAAAAGAGGATTTTATATTGAATCTAAACCATCTTCAATGCATGCATATATAAGATTGCCCACAGACGTGGCGTCTGAATTTAACCCGGACAAGTGTAATTGCTGCCCTAATTCTCGAATGTTGGCGGCAGCTCTGCTCTAGTCTTCTCAATCTCATGCCGGACACACGCGAATATATTAAGATGGAGGGGGTCTTAGAGGCCCCGTGCATTAGAATCACTGTCATGTCCGCCGAACCATTGTGTTACGGATACGATCTGATGGCTCGTGATACTGAGCTCGTGCTCAATGGCTGGGGACGGGACACGATTTCTAATGGCTGTAATCACAGCGTCACGCTAATAGTTTTATGGCAATTGGCGTAACCATCGAAATTCAGTGCTAAAGCATTTGCAGCGTGCATATGATGATTCAATTATGGTGAAGCGAAGGCAGTTGTAAGGTAAAAAATTATTTGTATTCAATATTTTCATTGAAAACTTTTTACACTTTAATATCCACCTTTCGTAAAAAATATTCGTCGAACACTTTAATACAAATATGTATTGGTGTATACAAAGGGTGGTTATAATTAAAAGTTCCACTTTCAAAATGTTGTAAAAAAAAAAGAACCACTTGTCACAATGAGTTCAAATTTGAACTGAAGATACTCGAAGAAGGAAAACGGTATGGCAAAAAAATTTCACCGATTTTTTCCATCCAATTTGCCGTGGTGGATGATGGACTTTCCACTAACAGTGTCACAACTGTTGAATAACTTGGAACTCATTTTACGTCAAAAACCGAAACAATCAAGCACTTTGAACACTATAGTTGGTTTAATGTGCAACTCATGCCAAATGCATTGCCATTTCGATTCAAAATATCACTGGTAGCCGAATTCTCTTGCACAGCCATATATTAATACATTTGGAATTTTTGATGCCATGCCATTTTCCCCTTCTGCAAGTATCTTCAGTTCAAATTTGAACTCATTGTGACGAGTGTCTCTTTTTTGCAGCATTTTGAAAGTGAGACTTTAATTATAATCACCCTGTGTTTACATTATTCACTTAATATGGAAACATGTAATTATCATAATACTAAAAATGTAATTATCAAAAAATGTAATTATCATAATACTATTCTAAAATACTTTGGAATTATTGAAATCTGATATATTAGATTCTTCTTTTGCTTTAAAAATGTACATTCCTCATTCAGTGAGCATAAAATAGTTTCATTCCTTATTACTTAATTCTATTCCTGATTCCATTTGATATTAAAATTTTAAGCGAAATACCCATTTGATATTAAACCAACCCGCTTTTACTAACTTTATACAACACATTTGATATTAAAATTTTAAACTTTTTTCATTAATATTCACCTTTCTTAATAATATTCATTGAACACTTTAATACAAATACGCAAAAGGTGAATATATTTTCATTATTCACTTAATATGGGAGCTATATCATGATATATAATTTTCATAACACTATTGTAAAATACTTTGTTTGGTTTGATTTTTCGCTCTACGGTCATTTTCTGCACACTTTAAGCTAATTAGAACGGGATCTATAGTTTAACGTAGATTCCGAACCATTCACAACCCCCCCCCCCCGTCACCGCCTGGATTCGAACCTGACGTCTGCGGTAGTAAAGACCATAGTGCTAGTCAATTGGTCAGAAGGCCGCGAAAATTAGATTTAAAATATTTAGAACTAAATTTTAATTGTTTGTTGTTATAAGAGTTTGATTTTGATTTGTGATTCTTACAAGGGTTAGATTTTGATTTGTGATTGTTACAAGAGATTTTTGATTTTGATTTGTGATTGTTATAAGCATTACATTTTGATTTGTGATTGTTATAAGCATTAGATTTTGATTTGTGATTGTTACAAGAATGAGATTTTGATTTGTGATTGTTACAAGAATGAGATTTTGATTTGTGATTGTTACAAGAATGAGATTTTGATTTGTGATTGTTACAAGAATGAGATTTTGATTTGTGATTGTTACAAGAATGAGATTTTGATTTGTGATTGTTACAAGAATGATATTTTTTATTTTGCCATTGTTATAAGAGTTAGATTTTCATTTGTGATTCTTACAAGAATGAGATTTTGATTTGTGGTTGTTATATAAAATTAGATTTAAATTTTTGACTGTTATACAAAATAGATTTTGATTTGTGATTCTTGTAAGAGTTGATTTTGATTTATGATTGTAAAATTATTATGAGGAGTTAGATGGACTAAATGAAAATAGAACTGCATGGAAAACTATAGGTGTTATTGGATATAGAATTTAGACATTATCACCCGGGAAACATCAAAAAAATACGTACGAAGCCATGCGAACCAAAAATCGAAGCCATTAAGACACAGGATTGAAATGCTTTTAAGAAAGCTGTAAAGAATATTTCTGATAACTCAGTAAAGCACATACCGGAAAACACCGCGGAAGAAACACAAAATCAGTTCACCATTGAACTTTATAAAAGTGCTTTTTAGAATCCTCGGTGTGACTTACTTCTGAGGAAAAATCGTGAAGCCATTAGTGAGGGTAAAAATAAAAATAAAAACGTCTCGTCCAGACATGAAAAAAGACGAAGCGCCATTATTAAAAAAGGATATGGAATGTCGGCGTAATAGTAGACGGAATTGAAAGTCATACACAGAAAGCCGACGGAAGAAAAACGAAAAACTAATTTGCCGAACAGAAGTTGGATGGCAGCAGAACTTATCGAAACTTCCAAACTAATAGGGATCGATAAACTTTTTAAAATAATTTTACGATAAATTTTGTGAGTGCACTGTCTTTTAAACTTTTTAAATCTGAAATGATTTATTCTTAAGGAAATTTATGGGCAGTATTTTTTAATTAATTTATTAGTTACGGTTGTTAGGGCCTGATGTGTGGCACTCGGTGCCACAAAGGTTTCGGGTTCGAGTTCCGAATGGATGGATGCCATGTATGTTTGCAGTGGTTCGGAATCCACTTTAAACTGTAGTTTCCTGTTTAATATGGCTGTTAGGCGTAGGGTTGACTACCCCGTAAAAAGCAAAACATCTCTCGTTTCGTGATCTGCCAGTACCTGGCTACTGGCTCCACCACCACCTAGTAGTATTCTGTATGTGTCCTCTGGTTTGATCAGATTTTGTTTTAAATGCACAGCAAAATTCCATGTCTCGATAAATATTAATCTGCCAATCATATGTGTGTCCTTTTTATAGCATTTATTTTCCTCAAACTTTCGTAGCAGCCTGATGGCCCATTTTCTATCGCTCTGGTCTTTGGTACTATAGGCTTCAGGGTCTAATCCTGGAGGTGACATGGATGTTTGCAGTGGTTCGGAATCCACCTTGAACCGTAGGTCTCAGTGTAATTATCCTAAAGAGTGCACAAAATGACCGTAGAGCGACAATCTAAACTTTTGTATCTAGCTGTACTTTTATAAGACATTTAAAAGAAATATATAAAATGCACATGAACTATTTTTATAATTCAATAGTTCTCAAAACTTCTTTATTTTTGGATCTATTTTATGAATGTTCCATCACCCAAAACTTCTTGATTATTAAACTAAACGATAAATTAGTATTGATGTTTGTTTTGGGCCATTTTATTTTTAATTATTATTATTTAAATGAATATTTTCATATTAAATTAATCCTAACAATATTGAATACTATAAAGATATATTAAAAATAGTTTGTGATCTTTTATTTCACTTATGGATCATCTTAACTATGTGAAAGAATTTCATATATTTTAATTCCTTTTTAGTATATACCAGCAGTTCTCAAACTTTTTTTATTATTTATTGCACCATAGTCTCTTTAAATTGTTAGTGATGCGGAATCTACGTTAATCTATAAGTCCCGGTCTGATTAGCCTAAAGTGCGCAAAAAATATGACTGTAAAGTGACGAACCCAAACACTAGTTGCGAGAACCATCCTTCTTTATGTCCGCTTTTTGAGTCTGATGGCCGTGACTTGCGCTCTGGGTCTCAGTGTCATAGCTTTCAGGTTCGAATCCCGGCGATGCCATGGATGTTTGTAGTGGTTCGGAATCCACTTTAAACCACAGGTCCCAGTGTAATATGAGTGTAGAGCGTTGGTTTGACAACCCTAGGCTAGGGTTGTCAACGTTAGGTTTGACAACCCTCTCATCTCCAGTATCTCCTGTATCGAAATCTGACAATAGGCAGACAGCCTTGTCTCTCCATGGGGTTGTTCTGCCAATAAAGAGGAGGAGGTCTCTTTAAAAATTATTTTGTTGACTCGCAAATATTTTTAAAATTCAAATTACTTACAACTAACATATAGGCTACTGTTATAATAACTGCTGTGAAATAGCCCAAAACAAATCGGAAATATTTATTTTTACTGCCAAAATAAGATATATTAATTGATTTTATGAATAAAACTTTAAACAGCAATTAAAAGGCATTTTAAAAATAACTTAATTAATCAATTGTAAGCTACATTAAAATAAACTGCTAATTAAGATAGTAGAACATCCGAAGAACTACTGGAATTGGTTGAAAATAAGTAAAATTGGTTAATTAATTTATTTTTAAAAACAAATTAACTAACCAATTATAAACAAGATTAATTAGACTATTAACTAAGATAATAGAACATAGAAAGTATAACCAGAATTATTAAAGAAAGTCTCAACTAAGAAAAAAAAAAAACGGAGTCTGGCAACAATCACAAAACCTCAATGTGCTTGTAGCCCTTTAGTGGATATATGCTATATACAATTTATCAAATGAAAAATATATTTTTGTACAATACATGAGCACTGGTAATTAACAAAATAAATTCAAGTTTTACAGAATTCAAATTAGATTTTGATAAACCAATTTTATTTCAACAAAATATTCATTTACAAAATATATTACTTCATTTGCAGTTTATAAAAGATAATAAGAGTATCTAAAAATTCATTTTTTTTTTAAATACACCATTTACGGGTCTCTGTTTTATCCTCTGACGAGGATGTAACAAGAGATTTAAAAATGATCGGACATCACAAAATACAGAATTTCTGCAGAACATTTTTAGTTTGTAGAATTTTTATAGTTAAAAGTCATTTACGAAACAAATATGTGTTGTAAGTTTTTTTTTTTTTTTTTTTTTTTTTTGTTGCTGTTAATAGTCTGAAAATGTTCGCCATTCTTTTTTTATTGGAAATGAAGAAATTTATTTTTAAAAAAATGTAAATACTCAATTTTGTATTTTGTGGAAGAAATTGAAATTGTCTGACAAAAGCCATTGCCTTTAAAACGAATTGAACATCTTCCGCTAACATTAAATCGAAAAGGAATATAAAAAGTTTTTTATAGAAACCAGTCATTATATTTTTCTTTTGAAACCAGTATTTTAGTCTTTTTTTTTATGTAGTCTGTTAACCCGAAATTAAAATATTCTATTCATGCTTTAAACCTTCTTCTTTGAGGAATAGTAAAGGCGCATTCAATAATACTTTAATGGAATACTTCATTGTTGAAACTTTAAAATCACTTTGTAGAAACTTTTTCAAAGAAGGAATCACACCTTTTTTTTTTTATTATATTTCATTAGTGTTTAACCTTTTTTTTTTTTTTGAATGAAGCAAAGGATTTGCAACTTTGCAAAAACTTCTTCACTTTATAATAGTACATTTTTAAACAACCATAAACACATGATTTTTACCTCATACAATCGTTCCCTTAAAATTTATTAATAATTTGAAGGCACTGATGTGAGATACATTTTCACCTGTCAAAAATATCATTTATTTCTAACAAATGTCAGTATAGCATATATAGTATAGAGACACTTCAAAATACCATTGGCAATAGATTGTTCGTTGTGAAGTGTTCGTCGTTGTGTCCCTTGTTGTGGCTCCCTTAAAAATTTAATTGATAATTTGAAGGCACTAATGTGGGATACTTTTTCACTATCAAAAATACCCTTTATTTTTAAGGAATGTCAGTACAGCGTATATAGTATAGGGACATGTCAAAATACCATTGGCAGTAGATTGTTCGTTGTAAATTATTCGTCGTTGTGTTCGTTTTTGTCAGTATACCATGTATAACATTGTATGTCAGTATACCATATATAGTATATGGACACATCAAAATACTATTGACTGTAGATTGTTCGTTGTGAATTGTTCGTCTTTGCGTTCATTAATGTCGCTCCTTTAAAATTTTATTGATAAGTTTGAAGGCACTGATGTGAGATACTTTCTCACCTATCAAAAATATCATTTATTTTTAACAAATGTCAGTATAGCATATATTGTATAGGGGCATGCCAAGATACCATTGGCAACATATTGTTCGTTGTGAAACTGTATTCATTAAACATTCATAGATACAAAAGGGTCTTTCTATACTTTAACACATTCATATCTTGTCAACACTTTGTTATTCTGAGAAAATATTCGAAATTCAATAATTCTCTGGAGGAATTTCAAGGATCGAACAGAGCATGGCGATCCCTTATGGCTTTAGCTATTTCCCGGTGAATCATCCCATCCAAGCTGCTTCCCAACTGGGATGGTGGCTTCTGTTGTTGAGGTGGCGGTTTGCAGTTTCTTATTCCACAGCTTGTTGTTCCCGTTGTACTTCACACTGTCGGTTGGTGAAGGAAAATTAGGGGCAGGCCAGTCCCAGTTAAATTTCCTGAGCTGGTGCTGGTGGTCCTTGCCTTGCTCTGGGAGCTCTGCAGGGGAACGAGGCAGGAAGGACTTTCCTTTTTCCTTGCTCTTGTCCCTAGTGGACGAAGAGGACCTCTTCTTGTGAGACTTCTTTTGATTCGCAGCTTTGGGTGTTGCAGGACGCTGTGGCAGTGGGGGTGGAGGGATGTTCTGGATGCCCAGGATATCAGCGCATTTGGTCTTGTTTTGGCCAGGGGAAGGATCATCGTGCCAGGAGGAATATCTGCAAGGAATTTAGAATTTGGTTATTGATATTTTTTACATATGATCTAAGATTAGTCACTACTGAGTTAGCAGCGAATTCAGCAATGCCCAGGTTATAGGATAATCTGGTGCACTACACAAGTTTAGAAGCCCAGTATATGATGAGCAGAACACATAAATCCAAAGGATTTTGATACATTACTTCTCGTAATTATAAGAATAATCAGATTTTATGAAATTACATTTAAACTCCATGGTAATCAGCAACATTCAAAACATAAACATACGTATAATTTTTTGTGACACTGCAATTTGAAACATGCATCTTCATGAACGGTATATAGGAAGTCGAAACTTCCACCCTCTTATTCAAGTATAATGGGTTGATATTCCATCCCCCAAATTTATCGTGTCCATTCCCGACGTAGACAAGAGAGTTTGCAAGTTGATATTATCTTCTGAAAACCAATAGATGATCATCAGAACACGTCAATATAAATGATTTTGATACATTACTTCCCGTGATAATAAGGAAATCGGATTTTTATAAAATTACGTTGAAAATGCGCGGTAATCAGCAACATTCAAAATATAAGCATACGTATTCTTTTTCTGAAATCTTAGATTGTAATGTTCTTCAAATTAAAAGAATAAAATTATTAGATTAAATAATACATATTTTTACTATAGTATTAAAGATTTCGAATAATATTTAATATAAGTTCAGCTTTTAACTTTATTTACCAACCAAGTGAAAAATTACAAATGAATATGCGAAATATTTAACTGCTGAGCTAAATTGATTTTTACCTCCACTCAATATACCTCCAGACCAGACGATGTTTAAAATGTTTCCAAGTAAAGAACTTCCTGAAATTAAAGTATGGAATTTTCGGTGAAGTAGTCTGTCAATTCATAATATAGGTAAATTTATTTTAATAACTAAAGGATCTATAGAAAATGAGATCGAAGATATAGACCTCCATAAATAGAAAGAGTTTAAAGGTAAATTATTGAGTGTGTTTTAAAGAAATGCGATGAAAAAAGTTCAAAATTAATAAAAACCAACATTATGTAAGGAATATCAGATATCACACATGAATGTTGAGATAATGCGGTTAATATGAACTCGAAAAATGTCACATTTCCGTGTCGTCAAACATTAAAATCTTGAGTATTATTTGCATGATTTAAAAGTAAGACAAAGGTATTAATTGTCATGTGGATATAGTATAATTATTTAAAAACAGATATGTCATGTTTTGGGATTCTATTTCTGCCAATGTGGTTGTTGTTTCTGTTACTATAAACAAACGGTGGATAAATGCAGCTCAAAAAACAATGTATTTTTATATGTTGTTGTTTCTTATCCCACTTGGTGGACAGCAACATCTAGATTAAGTCCAAGAACCTGTGTGTTCTCAAGAAAGGAGGCAGCTTCTGTTGTGATGGAGCACCCGTAGATAGAAGTCTGAATTGGCTCCGTGGCGCTGAAGAAGGAGGGCAGTGCCATCCGGGATAATTTCCGACATTTCTGGCGGATTTTTAGGGGAACTACCCCGCATTTGTGTATCATATGGGAGAAATTCCGGAAAACTCCCACCAGGTAGTCCGATTCACGAGGCAATATACTGAACATCCCAAAGGCCATAGTTGCTTGTAACAGTGTTTACAACAAAACCGCCAGTGGATTGAACCTCCGTCCTAATGCTCACCAGCGACATGTGTTGCCACTGAGCTACGAGTTGGTCGTATTTTTATATAAAATTTTCCATGAAAATTGCAATTAATTTTAAACTATATTTGGAGATCTAAGTGGTTTCGAATCAAAAAAAGTTCCGCCAATTTTTCCTATCAATTTGGTATGACCTTGCCGCGGTGGATGGGATTTCCATTAACAGTGCCGCAACTGTTGAATGACTTGAAAGTCATTTTGTCCGTCAAAAAAACCGAAATAATCAAGCATATTGAACACTATAGTTGGTTTAATGTGCAACTCATGCGAAATATGTTGTAATTTCAATTCAAAATATCACTGATTGCCGAATTCACTTTCTTTATGCTGCATACAATGCCATCTATTAATACACTTTTTTTTTTTTTTTTTTTTGATGCCGTACTGTTTCCTCTTTCTTCAAGTAACTTCAGTTCAAATTTGAACTCATTGTGACGAGTGTTTCTTTTTTACAGCCTTTTGAAAGTGAAACTTTAATTATAATCACTCTGTATATTTATATACATAATATGCTTTCTAAAATTTTCCAAACAATCAATTAAAATCGTTTTATTTGTAAAAAAGAAATCTTTTGTACAGACGCGTTCAAAGAAATATAAACAAATTTCAAATTTATTTTTTTGCACTTAATAGTTTGATGTATTCTTTTTTTTTTTTTATTAATCGTATTTGAAATAAATGTTCTCATCATTTACATTAAATAAAAATATAGATTAAACGATATATATATAAGCTAGAAGCTATTAATCTTATTCTTGTTAGTTTATTAAAATGGTCGTCGATATTTTTGTGGGTTGTCATGGCAACATAGAAACAAAGGAAAATATCTAAGATATAAATGCATTGAAAATGAAACATTAAACTAAAAAATCCTATCATGCTATTATGAAAATTATATTGTGATAGTTTTATTTACATAATTTTTTAAAATAACTTGTAATTCATTTTAAGTGTCTCGTATAAATTCTGTTTTTATCTTATGAAACAAAAATTCAAACGTCTGCAAGTTTTTCATGATTTATTTTTGTATAACATTTCGTAAATATCTCATTCTTAAATTTATTATTTATTCAATTCTATAAACTAAAACAAATAGAATTATCAAAATATATTTAAGCGTAATAATAAAACATATTTTCTTTTAATTGGCTCTATCATGATACTTTATTTATGATATAATAATTATTCGTCCTTTATTACATAAATACTTTGTATTTGACTAAACTTTAGATATTCTGGTGTAATTGCATTTGAATTTTAAAAATTAGGAAACAAATTAACACAATAGTATAACATTGTAATTGAAAACAACATTTTATTGCGAACATTTAACATTGTATTATGATAAAAGTTTTAAAATTTAAATTATTATAATATTTGAAAAAAATATTTTTAAAAAGACTTTTGCAAATGCTGTACATATTCTCGTTATTTAAATACGTTTGTTTTAAATTATATTCCTAACATTTTAATAGATGGTAAATTTGTATACTTAAAATTTCAAACAATTCAGAATTGTCTTGATTTTTTTTTCGTTATTTATAGTAGTTCAATCGGTCTGTGTTATCTGACCTTTGACCGTGAATCTGTCTTCTGTGTTATTTAACCGTGAATCTTTTTTCTTTATTTCCTTGAACTAAATTGGAGAACTTTCAGCCTACTGATTTACCGTACCCATCCTTGCATAGACACGGAATCTTGTGGTTCAGCTTTGCTTCTGGAATTACAAACAGAGTTCCACTAGTTTGGAAACCCAATAAATTCAATTAAAATGTCTTTAAAAATTAGTTAATATTGAATGTTAAATTTAAAAGGGTTAGGTTAATTTAAAGGTTTAAGGTTCATTTAAAGTCTTCATCCCAACCTACGACAACCCCCGACATACGCCCAACGCTCTACAGTCATATTAGACCGGGACCAACTGTTTAAAATGGATTCCGAACCACTAACAAGCATCCATGGCGCCCCCAGGACTCGAACCCGTAACGAGCACCGAAGCGCTGGTCTCTCGGACATCAGGCCCTTTTTAAATTTAACATTCAATATTAATTAACTTATAAAGACATTTTAATTGAATGCCTGGAATAAGGTTATTATTGCATAATATTAGTTATTATGAAAACATGTAGATTAACATGTGAACAAGTGATGCTAACGAGTTAGTTAAGATTAACATGTGAACAAGTGATGTTAGCAAGTTAGTTAAGATTAACATGTGAACAAGTGATGTTAACGAGTTAGTTAAGATTAACGTGTGAACAAGTGATGTTAACAGTTAAGATTAACATGTGAACAAGTGATGTTAACGAGTTAGTTAAGATTAACATGTGAACAAGTGATGTTAGCAAGTTAGTTAAGATTAACATGTGAACAAGTGATGTTAACGAGTTAGTTAAGATTAACATGTGAACAAGTGATGTTAACGGGTTAGTTAAGATTAACATGTGAACAAGTGATGTTAACGGGTTAGTTAAGATTAACATGTGAACAAGTAATGTTAACGGGTTAGTTAAGATTAACATGTGAACAAGTGATGTTAACGAGTTAGTTAAGATTAACATGTGAACAAGTGATGTTAACGGGTTAGTTAAGATTAACATGTGAACAAGTGATGTTAACGGGTTAGTTAAGATTAACATGTGAGCAAGTAATGTTAACGAGTTAGTTAAGATTAACATGTGAACAAGTGATGTTAACGAGTTAGTTAAGATTAACATGTGAACAAGTAATGTTAACGGGTTAGTTAAGATTAACATGTGAACAAGTGATGTTAACAGGTTAGTTAAGATTAACATGTGAACAAATGAGCATTAGTTAAGATTAACATCTGAACAAGTGATGTTAACGAGTTAGTTAAGATTAACATGCTAACATATGATTAACATGTACGTTAACATGTGAACATGTAGATTAACATGTGAACAAATGATGTTAACAAGTTAGTTAAGATTAACATGCATGTTAACATGTGACTAACATGTATGTTAACATGAGAACATGTAATATTGTTAGTTATTATGAGAACAGGTTAGCATATAATGTGCTGGTACCTGATATAATACCACTGGAAAAGATCTCCTGCCAACAGTGGCCTCGGAGAATCTGACCCTGACACTGTTATGTCTTCTTTCCAGCTGGACTCCGGGGACGTCCGGATAGTGCCAGTCGTTGGCGTCCAGCTCCGAATCCGGCGCCGAGTTGCTGCTGATACCGGAATCGGACAATTTGGGGTGGTTGGGCGGCAGTGGCGGCGGGGTGTCCGGGATCCGGGTCCGGGATTCCCCGAGCTGTGCACGTCGAGGATGGATCCGGCCTGGATGGTGGGGATGTCGATGAGTATCTCGTCCAGCTCCG
Organism: Caerostris extrusa; assembly: GCA_021605095.1. Lineage (NCBI taxonomy): Eukaryota > Metazoa > Arthropoda > Arachnida > Araneae > Araneidae > Caerostris > Caerostris extrusa. The sequence goes on from BPLR01002273.1 coordinate 38,261, forward strand.
AGTCGTGGATGTCCTGCTGGGCGAGGTTCGTCTGGGTGTTGTAGCGAGGGGGTCTGGTGAGGAAGACACTCCTCGTCGGATGACGAACTGGAGGAGTCATCATGACTCGGGACTAGAAAAGAGGATTAAAATTGAAAAATATTTTTATTGAATGCAAACTATCTAGTTCACTGCTTTTTTAATCAATCTGGAATATTTTATTTATAGATTTGGTTTTGGTTTGTCGTTCTTCGGTCATTTTTTGCACACTTTGGGCTAATTAGACCGGTAGCTACTGTTAAGCGTGGATTTGGAACCACTAACAAAAATTCAAACCACCGCCAGAATTAGATCATGAAGCATGTGGTATCAAAGGCTAGGGTGCTAGCCACTTGGCCATCAGGATTTTTATAGAGGATATATTCCAGATTTTTTTGTCTTTCGAGATTTCTGTATCATTATTATTTTTGAAGGGCCTGGTGGCTAGCACTCTGGCGCTCCGTACCACAGGTTTCGGGTTCGAGTCCCGGCGGTGCCATGGATGTTTGTAGTGGTTCGGAATCCACTTTAAACCGTAGGTTCCGGTCTAACAGGATCGTAGAGCGTTGTGGAGGTATAGTTACTCCGCGTCCGTAGCTTATTTTCAAGCTACATGCATCTCCTGGGTAGTGCTAAGTGAGTAACGTCAGAGTAGCGCTTGCCTTAAGGCATAAAAGACAACTATCTAAGTGTTTGCCAGCTGCATTAAAACAGAAAAGGCTAATTAGACCGAGACCTGATGTTTGACGTGGATCCCGAACTACTAATAACCATCCATCCAGCCGTCAAGATTCGATCTAAAGTATGTGGCATCAAAGTCCAGAGTACTAGCCACTTGGTCATCAGGTCGCTTATTTTTATAGATACAATGGGCCACAAAATTGAATATACACCTTAGAAACTTAGAGACTTTTTGCAATTACAAATTAAATATTGCTTTAAGATGATTGAATTTTTACCTTATATACTTTAGTCTGTGCTTTACCGTACTATACTTATAAAGTTGTTACGTTTATTTATTTTTTACGAAAAAAAAAAAACGAAAGATCTGAGACGAGAGGAAAAACAACACCACAAAAATAAGTATACACTTTTATTAATTTCCTTTTAACATACAAATTAATATTTTGTTGCATAACCTTTTGCTTGAATTACAGCTTGTAATCTTCTGGACATAGATTCTACTAGTGTTTTAGTGGTTTCAACAGAAATTTTAGCCCATTCTTCTCTCAGAACCTTCTTGAGAACTTCCTTGCTTGTGATTTCGTGCTCATGTACAGCTTTCTCTAATTTCGACCACAAATTTTCGTTGACGTTTAGATCTGGAGACTGGGCTGGAGTGTGTAATTGCTTCTTGCAATGGTACAGCAAGTATAACTCCACAATCTTCGCTGTATGCTTGGGGTCGTTGTCCTGCTGGAATATGAAGCTTGACCCAAGCCCCAACTTACTGGCACTTTTTTCAAGTTATCATATAAAATCCCCAAATATACATGTTTGTCCATAATATCATCAATAAAAGCAAGCTCTCCAACTCCTCTAGCCGACATACAACCCCTAACGAGGACAGATCCACCTCCGAACTTGACTGTCTTAATGGTGTTTTTAGGTGCCAGTGCTTTCCCAGCTTCTCTCCATATTTTAAATCGTCCATCGCTTCCGTAAAGATTAAATTTACTTTCATCAGAAAATATTACAGTGTTCCAGAAAGAAAATAGGCTTTAAACGATGTTCTTTGGCGAAAATCCCTCTCTTTTGTCTATTCACATACTTGATGAGTGGCTTTGTATTGGTGTACGGCCATGAAACCCATATTGGTGAAGGGTACGTCGAATTGTTTCAACTGAGATCTTTTTCCCGATTGTAGAGGACATCGATAAAGCTAGTTTAGAGGCACTCACCCTCGGATCTTGCTTTACTGAGTGAATGATCTTCCTCTTCGCTGTAGTACTCAGTATTTCTTCAGGTCCTCTTCCAGGAATATTGGCCACAGATCCAGTTTTTTTTATACTTCTGTAGTATTTTTTTGGACACAACCATGAGTTACACCAATCAACGAAGCGATTTCTCGAAGATATTTGCCCTCTTTCGACCATTTTACAACCAATAAACGCTCAGATTCAGTAGTTTCTCTACGAGAGCTCATTTTACCATTTTTAATGAGAAAAAATACTATTTAAAAGCGTTGAAGTGCAATAGCACGTGTTTTAAGTAGCAGCTACTCCTGAAACTCTTTAAAGAAAATTTGAAACTAAAAAAAGTGGCGGCATAATTTACAAATATACTCAATTTTGTGGCATGGTTTTCTATCTTTTCTTCGAATCGCTTAACTTTTTTCGTAATAAATAAGTTAACTATAGAATTGTGTTATTATAGGATGGTAAAGCAGAGGTTAAAAGTATCTAGGATAAAAAATTTATCTATTTAAATCAATATTTAATTTGTAATTGGAAGAAGTCTAAAAGTCTTAGAAGTGTATACTCAATTTTGTGGCTCACTGTATATTCCAGAGATTTATGTCTTTCAAGGATTTCTGCATTGTGTTATTTCTGTATCAGTATTATGTTTGAAGGATTAACGGCAAAGCCAGAGATTTGCGTCTTTGATTTGTGTGTTATTATTATCGTATTATTTCTGCATTGTTATTAGGTTCCAAAGAATGTAAGTATTCCAATAGATTTCTGTATTGTTGTACATTTTAAACTTTTTGTTTTGTATTTTGTATTACCTTTTCAATGTTGATAGCTCTAAAAAACTTAAAATAGCTTTTAAGGTAAAAAATATATTTTTTAAAAGCAGAATTATATACAGAATAAATATACAGAATAATCTTGTTGAAAACGAGGTCTTGTTCAAAACGTGGCAAGATATCGCGACTATCATTTGCATATAACTCGATGCATTGTACTACTTTTTCTAAATAATACAACACAACTTCAGTGTTTAGTTCAATTTTAAAATGAAACATGGTTTCGGCGATCTCATAAAATACTTAAGAAATTCTTGAAACATACGTTACATTCATAATTGGCTTAAATCTTTGACAGTGAAAAGAATCTCAACCCTTATTATAAGATTCTAGTAGAAATGAATAAATAAAATGATAATGTGCATGTAAGGATATTGGACCCTGCATTTTACACGGTTTAATCCTACATCAATATCAGAAAGTCTTTCAATAATCACTTATTTTTCCTATTTCTTTCGAAAAATAAATGAAAAACTTTAATATTTGATAAATAAAAGCAATTTTTAAAATATTTATATATTCAACATTTAAATGCATTTTTAGAGCTTATTATTTTATATCGTAATAAGAATGGTCATAAATCATACACAAATCATAAATTTACATAAAATTATTTAGATTTAAAAAAATTAAATCGCAATAAAATAATAAACCCAATAAAAGTTAAATATTTTCGTCTGTGGTTTATATGACTGCCGTTTTACGGGTTGGTGACAAAAAGAAATAATTTTTTTTCCTTCCTGAATTCAATTCCGTATTGGAACTTTGATGTGATAATACTTATTGCGTGAGTTATGAAAATTATAATACGACTTTTATACAAATCTGTAACCATAACCATAACGAAATGTTTCCATGGTTTTCTGATTATCATATTGATGGCCTATAAATTTATTTACATACTACTGAATCTTAAAATTGCATGCATTTTTATTTCATTATTAAGATTCAATGAATTCAATAAATGTTTAACATAAAATAATTTATTAAATTAAACGTATCTATAAATATATAGATAATATAATTTTAAAAATTAATTAAGTTTCTGAAATTTAAAAACAATAAAAGCAGTCCTAAATTTTCAGTTGAGCGAGTTATTGGTCGGTTGTAACTTGTGCAGCTTATGGGACAGCTCAGGTTCAAATCCACTGGGGGCGTTAATTGCTGCCATTTCTTTCAGGAATGCAAACTCGATAATGATTGTGTAGCATGGTGTATTGTCTCATGCTAATACCATGGTATATCCTCTCATAACGATAGCATGGTGTATCGTTCCATATTAATAGCGTGGTGTAATCGTGTCCTATCGACAGTCAGGCTGCCTGATGGAAGTTTTTTGAATTTTCTCAATGCAGAAATACTGCTTTACATACGAGATATTTATCAGTGGAAGTCCTCCATCCTCGTTTCACCCGTCTGTGAGCTCTTTGTATACTTAAGTGGAACATGAAACTCACTGATGTACAACAACAATAAACAACTTGTAGTTGCTTCTTCTAAAAAAGAACAAAAAATCTAACCAAATAGTCGATCATATCTTTGTCGAGATGTAAACAATTAATATTGTCTATGCATTGAAAGTAATACTTTTGAAATTGTTTTATAATTTAGGTTTAGGTTTTTTTATATAGCCGGATCTATATATATATATATAAAATAACATATAATAATATGTTAATAACAGAAATGTTATATACCAGAAACATGACTTTTTCATAAGCAATATTTGAAAAAAAAAACATCTTAATTATCAAAGCTTTCTGTTTATTTTGAAAACTATAATAATTTTTGAAATTATAATAGTAATAACAACATAAAATTATTTTTATTGTCAATATTATTAGAATTGCATAACACGAGTACCAATGAATTTTCTGAAAATTCCCTCAGTAATCAAATTTCACTGTTACGATTACAGTTAAAAAACAACACAGCCTTTACGTTAGAAAACTGCTTTTTTAAAGAATAAATTCTTTCCATAAATATTTCTTTCTGTTCCCATTTTCTTGTCAAGATGACGATAAATATTGATCATTTCGAAACGAACACTCAAATAAAAGTTTTTGTTTGCGCTACTTCTTTATCAAGCAAAAATTTTACTTGATATTTTCACTTAACTTAAAAATAAAGCAGTTGCTAATGGGAAAACTTTTAAGTGCTAAGATAAAGTGAAGATTATAGCATTTTTATTTCAACTTTCGAACCATCGAAATCAAAGGCAACTTCAAAGATTTAAATTTATATTTTAGGGCTGAAATTTACGGATTAAAATCAAACGAATACAGAACTTTGTTGGTGCTCATTTTTTTTATCTTCGAATCCCAACCCACATAAAAGTATTCCCTAGACATGTCTGGAGTAGAGAAAGATTTATTTTTGTATGGATAAGAGTTAATTAAAAATATTAAGAAATATTTAAAACAAGAGAAATATATAAAGTTTACAGTATGACTTGCATAACTTTCAAAATGCTTTTTATTTACCTTTAGAGCTATATCTTGAAGTCTTTTGCTCCATTGAGTTCCATTGGCCTTGAGCTAAATAAAATTCAAATTGTTATTTTAAATTTTGCAATGTAATAACATTTTCATATATTTTTATTTCATTTAAATTATTTTACATAACAGACATGATGTAACTTAGTTTTCTTACTTGTTTATGAATATTCAATATTCCCTTTCGTTCATCTCGTAGTCTCTATGAAAAAAAAGAGCACAATTTTTACAATAATTTAAAAACTTGAGTACTTTCTATCAAACAAAAAAAAAAATTATAATTGTAAAGTATTTCACACTTTTAATTTTGACCCTTTCGTTATTGAAAAAGGACGACTACAAAATAAATGTTTTTAACTTTATTATTTATATATATATATGGCTGGGTAACTGGCACTCTGGCGCTGGGTGCCACAGGTTTCGAGTACCGGCGGTACCATGCATGTTTGTAGTGGTTCAGAATTCACTTTAAACCGTATCTTCCAGTCTAATATGATCGTAGAGTGTCGTCTTGAGGTTTAGTCAGTCTTCAGTCCTCGTGGTTCCTCGATAAAAGTGAAGCTGCATATTACCTTTAGCCATTAACCAGTCGCCAACATGGTCTTCTGGACCTGGTGTAGGTTTTCCTGCACCAGGGGATTAGTAGTAACAACAACAACAACAACATATTTATCTTGCTCATCCTAACTGCTTATGGTTAGGCTTCGCTGGTTAATTTCGAACCAAGTGTTATCTATTAGACAACTGTGGCTTTAATTTTGTTTAATTAAAAATGTAAAGTTAATTTATTTTAAAATGTAAATTTATTCACTTAATAAATAGTAAAACTCTAGTTATAATAGTTGTTGAGAAAAACTGCAATTTAAATTATCATTTATAAATTAGTATTATCTGTTACATTTATTGTTGAGTTAGTTTCAAAAACAATTATTTATGAATATCTCAAACAACTAATATAGAAGTACTTCAAATAACTCTTTCTGATTAAATATTCTTCAATTAAATTGAAGTAAAAGCTCTTGTCGAATGCACATTTTTTCCTCCAAGTATAATTTTTTTAAACTAAATGAATACTAATTAGTTTTAGCAACAATTTAAATTCTCAATCAAAAACTATTCATTTAAATATCAAGCACATTCAATTAAAAACTTTATTCAAAATATTTTTCTCTTTTTTTAATGGTAGAACGTGATAAATTCATTAGAGTCATGGCAGCGCGTTATAATTAATGTTCTTTATTTGAGATACTGCTTTTCTTGGAAAATCAGGAATTGAATAAAAACTTGGCTATTGAAAATGCTTTAAATGTGATATTGAAGAGCATTAGATGGTTTTTAATGTTTATTGTGTGACAATGCACTGTTTTCAATTTGGATTTTAATTGCTATCATTGAATGTTGGATAAAATTGTAGCGATACAAAAAGGATTCAAAAATGTAAAATAAAAAATGATCCATTACTCATTAATTAAACATCCATTAATTAATTAATTTTTAAAAATTTAAGATTTTTTACATGTATGGAAACGTTTCAAACGTTAATTCGTTACATGACTTCTAAAGAAAATTCTTTTTTTGTATGAATTATATAATTCCACTAGTTTTTCAATATAAGTATCCGGTATAAATATTCATTCAATAAGTATCTGTGTAAAGCAGAAACGTATTAATCTCTTACTTATTAGGGAGCTAGCTTGACATAAGCAGCGTATTTTGACAGAAAGCGTCTCACAATTAGTGTTAAAATTTTCCTCCACTTTTCTTTTGATATTATGTAATTTAAAATTTTATTTATTAAAAATTAAAATTATTTTTATTGAAATTAAAATCAATATGAAATGAACTTTCTCTCCTATTACACCGCCGTGTTTGAAGATGCCTGACTTGGTCATTTAACAATTTTCTATATAATAGCCTGTCGGACTATAACTATCTATCAATAAATAATTATTATTAGAATATTTATAATAAAGTAACTCTGTTGTAACTTAAATGTTTTAAAATAAAATTCGCTATGCTTAAATTATTCTACATCAGTTTTAATGCTTATTAGTAGCATTATTATTATATTTTCATAAAGTTTTAGACATTTAAAAACATCTTAGCAAAATATTTCTGCAACCATCTAATACTGAATTTACCTACACATGTTACATTACAAGAAAAATTGCAAAAAGCAAATATGGGAAAAAATAACTTATAAGAAATAACAAGCTAAAAATACAAATAATAACAAGTAAATAATAATGAGCAAATAATAACAAGTAAATAATAATAATAATAATGATCAAATAATAACAAGTTAAAAATAATTACAAGTTACAATATTGATACTAATGTAAATTGCATATAAGATTGTTTCTTATCGTAATTATTAATTAATTAAACAATAGCGGTCCTTTTCAATTAAAACAGTAGATATATAGCATATTCAACTTGACTCAGGTTACAAAATATGAGTCTAGTACACTCCCACATGGTGCTATAATAGTTTGGCATCTGAAAGGATCGTATCCTTCATTTTTCCTCGAACTGGATGGACGAACGGACTTTCTAGTCTATAGATTTATCACGCACAATCTCGGCATAGACACCAAGGTTTCCTTCTAACATTCGCTTGTCGGGTTTAGAAGCGAGTATTCTTAACTCAGAAACCATCATACACCGAAACATTCATGTTTGTTTGAAACAAATAAATACGAAAAGTTGATTTTATTCCGAATTTATATTAAAAGATTTAGATTTTAATAATTATACTAGCTTTAATATTTAAATTAACTATCCAACTAACTGTATTTATAATAGTTTCTGAAAATTTTTAAAAATTCTTGTATCATCGAATAGATTTCCATGGGATTATATATAATCAAATAATTATGCCCATGATTTATTCAAAATTGCAATAAGCTAATAACTTTAATAACAAGCACTGTAAATAATTATATTTCAATATTTGAAATCTAATTTATATATAAATTCAATATAAATACCTTCCCTTATACTTATATGTATTTAAGATACTTCAATATTTTATTGTAATACACATTAGAAAAAAATTTATATTATACAATGGATAGAAAATCTATTTAAATATTATATATAATGTATAGATATTTATAAATAAATTCTTACCTTCAAAGCATCTCGAAGCAGTTGAACCTGTAATACCAAAAGATGTATTAAATTGCCATTTAATTTTAAAACTGTCTATATATTTAATAACATATTTATTTAATTCAAGACCATTTTTAAGAAATTTCTTAATTTAATTCAAGGTTACTACGATTTCTAAAGATTTCCTTATTAACTTTAATATAAGAATTAAGTTTTCACTTTCAAGTTGTATTTAATATAAATTGAAAAATTCGTTCTAATTAACTTTAAGAGGAGATAATGAATTTTCCAAAATTAAATATACATTAAAAGGGTTTGTTTTTAATTAATGGCAATTACGTTTCAGGTTCTTTTTGAGAAGTAATATTTTTAAAAGAATTTTTGTTACAAAAATTCCTTGTTACGTAATGGAAATGAAATATTGTTTAAAGCAAGAGTTACCAACCCAAATGATCTTGCGGGCCACTTTGAAATCGTAACTCCGCATATAAATTATATATCCCCATATTAGATTTAGAGCCACTATAGATCGATCTATCAATCGATCAATCAAATCGTTCTCAATTTGTGTATTTGCACATCATAATGGGTGTTGCAGGTTAGAGTCCGTTGAGTTTAAGAGTATTTTGTGTTTGGTTAATTTCCTTTTAGAAGGAAACGATTCGCAGTTGTAAGCTGAACCAAAAGCGCTAACAACTACAACTAAGAGTCTGGTTTGCTGTGCTATCAACAATCAACAGTGCGTATTTAGGGATGGTCACTGCCTCACTGAGGTTACTTAAAGTGAAACATAGTACCTGTTACATTAAATGTTCCAAATTGCGAGAACACCAGGAATTCGCAGAATATTATTTAATTATTCTGCGAACTCATAACTGTAAACTCATAAATAAAACAAGCAATGTCTGTCATGTATTGGCAATAATATTATTTTAAAATCAAAGTTAATTTTTCTCATAATTTCAGCAATTAATTCTTGAATATATGGATGCACAAATAATGTATTTTTTAATACATTGTTTTTCACTTTTGACCATTATAAAAGAAATAAATTTTGTAAAAGTGTGATAAATATCACGGGCCGAAAAAATATTCAAAGGCGGGCCTCGGTTTGGCCACCCCTAGTTTAAAGCATCATATATCCCTCATAATTATAAATCTACATGAGTTAATTCCTACGTAGTTATAAAAGGGTTACTTTGCCACATAAATAGAGTGATACACACAATCACTGAAAATCATCTTCAAATATAATTTTTTTAATGTTTTTTCCTCCTTTATTTACAGCAAGTTTATTACTGCGGTTAGACATCTGCCCATTAAATGTGCCCAGAATGTTTTACATCTTTATTATGGAGGCCCCATTTCTATGTGCCATTATCTGTCCTATAAAGAGACATCACAGTAAACATTTATGTCCTACACAAGATTCTAACTCAGATTCATGCTAACAACAGCAGCCTTCACTGCCACTAAAACTAGGAAAAGCACCCCTTTTTTTCTGAGTATATTCTAACACATTTATAACTATTGATTCCCTCATAAGAAGTTCCATCGAATTTAGAACTTGAGTGCATGTATTTACTTTCGCGATATTATTACTATGGAACGATCGATTTGACTGTTAACTGTTGAACTATCAAACTATAAGTTCATTAAAGTAAGTTATTGGCCTATTCGTGGACCACTTGTATTTCATTTTGAAAGGAGGACTAAAATTATTTTGCAGGTATTAAATTCATTCTTACCAATCACTGTTTTCAGAAGTAAAAAAGAATCTATAGTGATGTGAAAATATTTATAACGTATTTTGTAAATATTGTATTTGTATTCCCACTAATTCCATGTCTTCAATTTCATTGTTCAATTTTTATTTTTTCCTCTGTGGGCATTAGAGATTTTCTGTATAACGTATTATTATCGTCCGATATTTTTCTTCCTAGCGCGCATGCTCATAAGAAACATTCTACTTATTGCGCATGCTTATCTGTAATACTTCACTACTTCCTATGAGCATGCGCGCTAAGAAGGAAAAATATCGGGCGATAAAAACGTTAAGCAAAAACTCTCTATTAATGAAACAATTTCACAGTATAGGTTCACCAACCAAACAAAAACAGAATTCACAAATCTTCCATAACATCATGGCAAAAATTTTAGAGATTGCATCTTTTAATAATGTCGAGAACCGGTATAATTTGACAGTATGAAATATTTTCATACGTAATTTACTATTCATGTTTGATGACCACAAGTATGAAATTATTTTCTGCACTTTGGGGTTGTAATTTTGCCAAATCTCTTTTTTCGCGGCAAATATAATCGCCAAAGGGCAGTGAAAAATAATGCTGCCAAGGCTATTTTGTTATTTACGCGAAAACCGCTAAGGAAAAAAAAAATCTCCAAATAAATAAGCTGAACTCTAAAGTGCGGAATTTCCTATATAAAAAATGAAAAAAATAATAATAATTAGAGGAAATTGGAACGGTCTTCAATTTCACCATCTATTGACATTTACGAGACAATTTCACAATTGTATAGGTCTCTAACCAATCAAAAATGGAATTCACAAATCTTCCATACCATCATGGCAAAAATTTTAGACGTTACATCTTTTAAAAATGTCAAAAACCGGCTATACAAATATCTTTATTCGATGTTCAATGATCATAAGTATGAAATTATTTTGCTTATTTGTTAGACAACAACAAAATGGTCATATCTGCTAATGTTGTGTATAACAAATGAATGGTTTTGCATTAATAAATTTTACTTGATTATTCTTTTATATATACATTTCTGGCCATTAAAATTGCTACACCAAGAAGGCGACATTCTACCCTTTACTGAGCCCTGCGAAACCACCTTCTCTCGTTCGGCGTTTCAGCAGGATAATGCAGCGACCGCATGCTAAAGAGGATTCTGCACTTTATAGGTTCCGACTTCGTCAAGTCTCAGAGGTGGTTTTCCGTGCCAAATGTAATCGCCAATAAAAAGCATTGAAAAATAATAATGGTTTATGACTTGGTGAACTTTTTAACTCGTAATTGAAAAATTAAGAACTAAACGTCATCGTAATTTGTCTTTGTCTTTCAAGAAACACTTTACTTTTAGGCTCTCATTTATTTAATCATTAAAAAATAAAAATTGAAGATGCATTTTTTTTATTTCGAGAAAAAAACTCAGCGAAGTCGCACTGTTGCTCTCCCAGTTGACCGAGCCCTGCGCCGACGGGTAAAACTGCCGAATTAAGAAAATCATTACGGAGATAATAAGCAATTCAGCATATTAAGAAGAAGCGACTGATTAATCCAAAGGTGCTCGATGTATCTTCGTTGGTGCGAGATTCGATCGTATGGAGAATGACAGCGATTATTAGAAGGTGTTAATTAAATTATTGTTCTCCTTAACACGATTTCCGATCTGTCAAGACCCATAATAGCCGAATTTGCATATGATTAGAACGTGTTAACAAGGGCGTGATGGGTGGAGGAGCGGGCATTAGCATAAAGATAGGTGGAGGAAAAAAAAAAAGGAAGATCTGCAAGCATTTCTGGATGTAGAGAGGTTGGTAAACGTTCAATTTTTGATTGCATTAAATTGAGTTAATATTTCATTTGTTGAAGGATAAATGCGAGAAATTTCTCTGCAAACATAAATAAATCTTAAAGGAATTTCTTCGCATATTCGAAATGTAAAATAGATTCAATGAAACTTTTCATCTGACAACTGTTTTCTTGAATTTTTATTAATATCCTTTATCGTACCAGCTGAAGATGTAATGTTAATTTGATTGCTGTTAGATATATCTTTTTCTGATACATAACCATTTACGATTCTATTCGTCAGTATTTTAACATTTCTGCGCTTTAGATTCGGAGAATTATATCGGTGGATATCATTGGTCCTTACTGTCATTAAAATGTGAAATATAAGCAAAACCTACAGTTTCGAATAGTCAACCCATCTACACAACACAATAGACTTACCGTCAAACAGATTTAACGTGTTCCTACCTGATGGTGGTAAGGGAACTTCGCTTGTGTTCGTTTATTACATTCCGAATTAACAATGGAAATGGAATTAACAAACCTAAAGTGACAATATCATGTTGAAGTTTTTGATGTAATGAATGGTTATGCCGAAGACATATTTGGTTCTAACAGCTATTGGTGGCTTGATGACAAATTGGCAAAAGCTCTGACCTTTGGTACCACAAGCTTCATGTTCGAATTCTGTCGGTGGCATGGATGTTTATTAGTGGTTCGGAATCCAGGTCGTAGGTCCCGGTCTTACATCACAGTAGAACGCCACAGAGTCCAATCAGAACTTCTCACCCACATCATTCCCAAATTATAAAGGGGCAAATCAGCTCTAGACACAGTGATGTGATGTGATATGGTGTAGTATTAGTGGTGGTGGTGCATCGGAATCCGCGTTAAACTGTAGATACCGGTCTAATTAGCCGAAAGAGTTCAAAAATGACAGTAGAGCGGTAAACTAACAAATATTGTCCCTGGATTTCAGTCAAATCTTCAGTATACATGAACAAACTCTACCCAGAATGCTGCACTATCTCTCATCCTTTAACATTCATGATCAATGGCAGTAAGTACCATTGATATCCACCGACGTAATTCTTCAATTCTAAAGCTCAGCAATGTTAATTTTATATTAAAAAATATTTGCTTATTTGCCGTCTAATTATTTCTGCTTGTTGAACTTTTAACTCGTAATTTACTACTAAACCTCATCTTTTTCTTTCAAAAAACATTTTGGTTTTAGGCTCTCGTTTACTTATAATGTAAAAAAAAAAAATACATAAATTGAAGATTACTTTTTATTATTATTATTATTATTATTTCGAGAAAAAACTCGGCGAAGTCACACTGTTGCTCTCCCAGTTGACCGAGCCCTGCGCCGACGGGGAAAATTGGCGAATTAAGAAAATCATTAAGGAAGATAATAAGCAATTCAGCATATTAAGAGAAGAAGCGACTGATTAATCCAAAGGTGCTCGATGTATCTTCGTTGGTGCGAGATTCGATCGTACGGAGAATGACAGCGATTATTAGAAGGCGTTAATTAAATTATTGTTCTCCTTAACAAGATTTCCGATCTGTCAAGACCCATAATAGCCGAATTTGCATATGATTAGAACGTGTTAACAAGGGCATGACTGGTGGAGAAGCTGCCATTAGCATAAAGATGGGTGGAGGGAAAAAGAAGATCTGCAAGCATCTCTGGAGGTAGAGGTTGGTAAACGTTCAGTTTTTGATTGCATTCAATTGAGTTAATATTTCATTTGTTGAACGATAAATGCGAGAAATTTCTTTGCAAACATTAATAAATCTTAAAGGAATTTTCTGCATTTGAAATGCAAAACACATTCAATGAAACTTTTCTTCTGACAACTGTTTTCTTGGATTTTTATTATCTCTTATGATACAAACTGGAGATGTACTGTTAATTTGATTTCTGTTAGATATATCTTTTTCTGATGCTGAGTTATTCATAATTCCGTGTGTCAGTATTTTAACATTGCTAAGTTTTAGTAGAGTAGAATTACGTTTGTGAATATCATTGGTCCTGATTGTCATTAAAATGTAAAATATAAGCAATACCTGTAGTTTTGAATAGTCCCTCTCCATAACACAATAAACTAACTGCCATACAGATTTAGCGTGCTTCTACCTGATGGAGGTAAGGGCACTTCGGTTGTGTTCATTTACTACATTCCGAATTAACAATGGCAATAGAATTAACAAACCTAAAGTGACAATATCACGTTGAAGTCTTTGATGTAATGAATGATCGTGCCAAAGACATATTTGGTTCTAACAGCTATTGGGACCTGATGGCCAATTGGCAAACGTTCTGCTCTTTGGTACCACATATTTCAAGTTCGAATCCTGGCAGTGGCATAGATGTTTGTTAATGGTTTGGAATCCACTTTAAACCGTAAGTCCCGGTCTCATATGATTATAGATCGTCACAGAGCTCAGACTTCTCATCCGCTTCATTCCCAAACTGTATAAAGGCAACTCAGCTCTAGTTGTGGTGTGGCTCAGTGATGTGATGTAGTAATAGTATTGGTAGTTCGGAATCCTCGCTAAACTGTAGATTTCTGTCTAATTAGCCTAAAATGTGCAAAAAAAAGGACAGCATTCAAACTAAACCAAACTAACAGATATTGACTCTGAGTTTGAGGCTGTTCATCATGGATACTGAAAATTTAACACTACTCAGAATGCTATACTATCTCTAAAAATCGAAAACAAATACGTGATGCCTTTTGGGAGGAATATAGAGATGATCGCTGTGCATTTATATGTCATATTATAAAAAATCCTGAAAACTTTAGACTCATTTTTGACACTCCATCTAGTCTATTTGTTTTTCCAAGCAAGGACCACGAGCGGATATCTAACCCTCATTTTTCTCGTATATTAAGCCAGCTAGATCTAAGATTGGTAAATTACTCAAAAATAGTTTATTTAAATGTAGAAAAGATCGTTCAAATGAACTGAAACTTTACAAAAAAAAAAAAAAAAAAACTTTAAATACGAATACAAATTTTGTATTTAAATTTAAATAGAAAGCTAAGTACTTGACATAAAAAAAAATGTAATATTTATCATTATGGTTAGGATTATTAACATGCATAATATAATATCGAATGTAAAATGTGATAAAAATTTAATTAATACTTATATATAAAATGAAAATAATTAATAAGCGCTATATAGAATAAAGATCCTCTTTTTTAAGAAATTAGTTAAATTCTATTTCTAAAAATATTTTAATTATAATTATTATTTCGCTGGATTATTTTATTTATTCTTGCATTCTTTTAGCATTGCTTAAAAATGTAAATGTTTTTAAAAGTAATTATTTCTGAAAGCATTCGTTTTATTTAATGATTATAACATTTTAAATGCTTTGGTGAAAAGATAATGTTTCAAAAATTATATGTTATATTATTTTAGAAAGATTCATTCTTTTATACAAACACGCAAAACTATTGTTTCATTTCTTAGCATGGGTATAAATACATTTTTTTTTTAAAGTTCCGTAATTAACTATCTAATAATTTATATACATCGCAAATTATAAATTGAAAATGAATTTTTAAAAGTTATAAAAAAAAAATTTCAGGTTGAAATATATTTCTTTATTTTAAACAAAAGATCAATTTAAATCACAGTTATTCATAAATATTATTCATTAATAGAATTGGTAATTATAGAAGGTAAAAATTCTTGATTTAATCGTTTCTGAATTTTTATCGTCTATGATTTGATTGTATTTAATATCCAAAGCTATTTTTAAAAAAAATATGGAAGCATTTTTTTTTTTTTCCTTTGCTATCAAATTATTTAGTGCTCTTCATATTGTTCATTAAATCGCAAGGTTCGTGTGAATAGATTAATTTTTCTCTCTTATTGTTTTAAAGTTGGTGGAAAAGACAATTCAGTAATCGTAAAGAATAATACTTCCGTGGAACTTGAGGTTATCTTTCATGCTACCGAAATTTACTTCTCGCTGAATTTATTTCCATTTTTTAATAATTTCCTTAAAGTGTCACCAACCTTTTAATATATTCATTACTGATTGAAATCTGATATTTTATTTAAGAATTCTTTTGTTTCGATTTGACTTTTAACTTTTTGTATGAGATTTAAAGTTCTAAAATTTAATAATATTATTTATTTTATTTTATTTTATATGAAAATAATGTATGTACTGTTACTTTATGATCCTATTCATGTTCGTGTTCATTTAACGTAAGAGAAAACATTTAAAATGTTACTTATGGCAGTTAATTTGCAGTGACTAATAAACAGGGTGATTATAATTAAACTCCCACTTTAAAAATGCTGTAAAAAAAGAACCACTCGCCATAATGAGTTCAAATTTGAACTGAAGAAACTTGAAGAAAGGGGAAACGGTACGACATCACAAAAGTTCCAATGTATATTAATAGATGGCGCTGTAAGTGACATAAAGAAAGTGAATTCGGCTACCAGTGATATTTTGAATCGAAATTACAACATATTCAGCATGAGTTGCACATTAAACCAACTGTAGTGTTCAGTGTGCTTGACTGTTTCGATTTTTTGAAGGAAAAAATTACTTCCAATTTATTTACACAGACATATTAGAGATATACAATATTTAACACATTTAAAGGCAGATAATTCTAAATTCGTGGAAGTAATTCACTTCTAATCCGAAAACCCGATTCTTAGGTTTGCGCGGGATGCGTGGAGTATACTACTTCTCCGGGGAGAGTCTGTAGGCCATCTGACAATTTCTTCTGAATGCCACTGGGGTGCTCTCGCCAATTGGTAGGAGCCAATAGCATGTTTACAATGAAAACATTCCTATCATTGTCAATTCGAAGATTTGTAATACTGTCTTAACAAATTCTCAACACCCTCTTAACCAAGCGATCTGGTTGGTGTTTCCCGTGATTTTCAAATATGACTCACAAATACAAGGTCGCAAATCACAAGCACACCATACTTATGGAACAAATGTTTATCTACTGAAGTAGTGTGACTTATCATAAGTATCGGTGTGTTTTGCTGATTTCTGTATTAGTTAGTTAGATTTCTGTATAGGTGATTATTTTTGGAGAAAGTAAATGCACCCGCAAATGTAAAATACTCAAAAATTGATAAGTCAGAATAAATTAAATACTTTTTGGTTACTATTTAAATAGTGAATTCTAATTTATCTGGATTACATTCACAAATTTTGTGAAGTATGCCAGACTATAAATAAATGAAATACTTTTATAATTTCTAATTATTAAATTTAATCCTTTGGACAAATATTTAAATTAAATTATTTCAATAAAGTTATGCGTCACACTTTCCCCATAAGAATTAAAAATGTATCGAAGAATATAAATCAAAAGTAAAATGTGACAGAAAGTAGAAAAGCATAGAAAATGCTAAAATTGAATTATTATTAATGTATTTGACATACAATGTAGTTTATAACAATAAAGATTAATTTCGAAGTTAAAATTACTTTTATTCAAATAACTGTTCGAATTTTAAGATTAATCAAACGAAATATTTAATCTATGTCAAGTATTAAAATGAAGAAATGAAGAAATTAGGGAAATTATTAGAATCATTCCAGAAAAGATGTCCTTGCCATTTGGGGAACGTAAGTCTCTATAATTCTAAGACTTTTAGAAATACTTTCTTTTTATTTTAACTTTCAAGGCTTATCCAATAAGCGTATGATATCCAATGAGCTTAAAAAACTGCTGATGAATAATTTATCGGGGTTTTTTATAATATTATTCTTTAAATTAAAATTCTTCAGAAGCATCAGAATTCATAAGTTCCAAAAAATTATTATAATGAGTAGGGCATATCATAAAGTACTGAAAATGAAAGTCCTCTTTTTTAAAGAATGATAATTTATTTGCATATTTCTTTATATCCCCAATTTTTTTTTTTCTTTTTGAAAACAGGCAACTTTTGATTTTTTAACTTAGACGAACAAATGATTTCGATGAAAAATTTCGTTGATATACAGTTTGTCTAAAACCTTCAGTGAATGGGGAAAAAAAAAAAAAAAAAAAAAAAAAAACTAGACGCTGTAATAAAAAAAATAATTTGTTTAAAAATAGCGACCTCGTAATATATTTTCCTATTTAAAAATATGGTTTTCGTAAAAGTTTTCTATTCTATATGAATTTATTTAATTTATAATGAATATATTTAGTAATTTTCGAATAATTAAAATGATTAGTTTTTAATTTCGGGGCCTGAATAGCCGAGTGGCT
This sequence comes from Caerostris extrusa, assembly GCA_021605095.1. Lineage (NCBI taxonomy): Eukaryota > Metazoa > Arthropoda > Arachnida > Araneae > Araneidae > Caerostris > Caerostris extrusa. Next base: position 56,448 of record BPLR01002273.1, read on the forward strand.
AGCGCTCTGGCACTCGGTACCACAGGTTTCGGGTTCGAGTCCCGGCGGTGAAATGGATGTTTGTAGTGGTTCGGAATCCGCTTTAAGTCGTAGGTCCTGGTCTCATATGACCGTTGGGCGTAGTGCTGACAATTGTCTTCTTACTGGCAGATTACTAGGGAGTTTTTCTTTTTTTACGGGATTAAATTGTCAGTCCTATGTCCAACGCTTAACAGTCTTATGAGATCGGAACCTCAGGTTTAAGCCACTACAAACATCCATGGCACTAGCTAGACTCGAACCCGAAACCTGTAGCACCGAGCACCAGAGCGTTATCAGGACCCTAATTTTTAATCTTGTATTCAAGCTAAATTATATCTATTGTTAATTATATGTATTAAAATTATTAATTCTTTTCAGTTTTAATAGTTAATTAACTTCTTTCCTATAATAAATATAAATTCTAAACATCAGTAAATTTTCAGCTGAAATAAGCGTAAAAAATAATTTCTTAACAATCAAAAGCAACTAAATTACTTTTTACATTAAAATAAATTGTATTTCAAATTTATTTAAATCTTGCAAAATAGTGTTTATTTATTATGTCTCAAAATAGCAAAAATTTTGAGGAAAACCAATAAGGAAAAAAAAAATAAATTACTAAATAATTTCATCTTTCATTTATTTTTTTTTAATTTACCTCTTTCTTCAGTTTCATATTCTCGTGCTGGTTTTGCAAAGAGTCCTGCAAATCTATTTGAAGTTCCCGCCATTTCTGAATTTCACTCCAAATCCTATGAGTGCTATTTCCAAATTTTTGTCTCAGTTGCTAAAGTAATAAACAATAATCATTACAATTATTTAAATCATGATTATCTGCAAAAGCAACATCTAAAACAAATTTATCAGTAATATATAGATTAATTTTAATACCGAAACATTTTACGAGTTAGATATTTCTTAATTAAAATTTTAATTACAATTTTATAAGTGCAATCCATTGATTAAAACAGCAATTAAATTAATTAATTTATAGTATAAATACCAGTTAACAGTTAATTAATTTTTTAAATTTTAATTATATTTCTAAAAGTTCTAAAATTATCTCTATACATATTTGTGAATGAATATATTAGAGAATTGTTCTTCTTTTTTAAAATTCGAACGTTATAAAAACATAATTATTAAAAACCTGAACTATTAAATTATTAATAGGTTTGGTTAACCTATTAATAATTATTAAATTCTTCTTCAAAAAAACAAAATTATGAAAAAATAAATAACTTTTTTAGTGTAAATCAAACTATAATTAGGATTTTACACTATATTTAAAAATGTTATTTTTAATTATTTTTTAGGTAAAATTAAAATAATAAAAATATTTTTTTTTTTCATATTATTTATTCAGAGTAGTAGTAGTTCTAATTTTCTTTCTAGGAAATATTTTTGAATAAGATTAATTATGTATTGAATACTACATACAAAAATGAAAAAAAAAATAAAGTTAATTTTAAAAACAGAAGGTAAAAACTGTCAACAACAATATTATTATTATTTGTTTATTCTTATGCATAATAAAACAAATTAAATAAATATAATTTAAAAACAATTTTACCTCAACAGAAAAAAAAAAAGTTGAAAAATATACTCAGGTATTTTTATATTATCTTAAGGGATATATTATACGAAAAAGCAAAAACACTAATGTTTTGTTTTTTTTAAATATGATACACATACATACACAAAAATTGAAATATATTGGCAAAAAATTGTGTAATACATTAAGCTAAAATTTAATATTTGAGGAATAACGTGGTTTATTATCCATTGTATAGCATGCTTACGCTATGTATCAATTTAATTTCTATTAGATTTCAAAGCTAATTTAATGATATTTTTACTTTTAATAAATGTTTTTTATTTTGTCTTTAAATAGTTATATTATTATTAAATTAGCTAGTAGTAGTAGCTGTAGTATTTAATTAGCTGTAGTATTTAAATAGTTTTAATAGTCTCTTATATTTAAAAATACGTAAATTACATATTGCTAATTTATTTGTTCAAAACATGCGTGTTCATGCGCTGTTCAAACATGCAAGACATGCATGTCAAACAGGTAACGATACAATGTCTCCTGTTTAAAAATAACCATATATTTCTTTTTTTTTTTTAACAAATAATAAAAATTTCTATTTTATTTCAATTATATTTCTATTTCAGTTATTTATATTTCAACTTAAAATTCTTTTTTTCTTATATTAAAAAAATGCGTAAATTACATATTGCTGTTTCATATATTCAAAACAAATACGCATGTCAAACAAACAGGAAATGATACAATGTCTTCTGTTTAAAAAACCAAATATTTCTTACTTGGAATAAGTAACACAAATTTAGGAATGTTTTGTGAATGCATAATGCATTTATGAAATATGACGATCGTTACGTTCCTTTTTAAGTAAATTTTATTATTTATGAATGAAATTTCAATTACTAGAGTTTTAAGCGCAATTTATAATCTGTAAATGACACAAAAATATTCAGAAATCATTTTTATCTGCTTGCCATATTCATCAGAATACCCAAGCATAACTATATATTATTTTTGTAATCTAATATATATTTTAGTTGAAAGACTTATCAGTGAATGCCGGATAAATATGTAGAAGACCTTTAGTATTTCACACCTGCCATTCTTAAAATATTGCATTTTTTTTTATTCTACCTAAGCAAATAAATATTTCAATGTGCGGTGTTTATATATGCAAATGATCCCCTTAAAACCTCAAATCAAATGCCATGCATATGGCCCTACTATTACAAAGGAGTGTGCAAATGATTTTTTTTTTTTTTTTTACTTCCTTCTCGTGTTGACAGAGATAACAGAAAAGTTTAAAACCTCTGACGTCTGAATTTCGTCAACTGAAGTTTTTGTATTTTTCCTTCATTTCCCTTCTATCTTTTTTTTTTTTTATAATTTATTGCAGCAGACATTGTACCTTTCAGTGAGAGTCGGATGTCTTTTTTTACTGGAAGTTATACAACAGGCGAAGAACAAATAAATTATTTTAAGAAGCAGGTGATTTAACAACATGAGTTTGCACTCTGGTCTTACTGAAAAAGAGAAAATCCGGGCTTTGGCGAGATCGCTATCGTAAACATTTGCACTCTTCATTTCCAAAAGTGATATTGCTTTCTAGAGATTTTTTATGTCTTTTCTGCTTTCCACTATTTAACATTAAAGTTCACGCAATTTAAATGATGGTTGTTTAGATCTACACATTAATGAAAGAAATTTTTCCCCGTTTCTTTTTTTTTTTCCTAATTTTATTCAATTCCTACTATTAATTTACACTCTCCCTATATATATCTTCAAATTTTCAATCGTTCATAAAATACTTTTATTCATCCACTCAAGTTCGAATACATTTATTTTTGAACTTGTAGTAAATGACACTGGATGTTAATACTGTTTTTTTTTTAAAATATTAATTCAGTAATTAAATTTAATTAACTAATTTTATTTTTTTTTTTAAATTTAAGTTGCATGTATCTACCAATAGATGGCGCCAAATGTAAGAGGAAAATTACAACTTTTATTTGTAAAGGACTTTTCTGCAATATAGTGAAAGGAAAGTAGGAACAGAATTTAAATTTTTTTTTATATTACTTGTTTTCTTTCTATTCCACTATTTAACATTAAAAGTTCACGCACTTTTAAATGATGGTCGTTTAGATGTGCATAATAATGAAAAATAATTTTTCTGCATTTATTTTTTTTTTTTACTGATTTTATTTTTCAGTTATTCTAGCAGAAATAGAATTTGTTTCTTTGAGTATATGCAATCCTAAAATCATGAAATTTCTATCATTTTTAAGAAAAATAAATGTAGGATATATTTACAATATATTTCAGTGAGGGAGATGTTTTTAAAATTCTATTTTTTTTTTTGTCTTAAATTATTCACATTTTGAAGCTTTACACGAAAATCATAAATTCAAAACAATTATGCATGTCAAACTGGAAATGATACAATGTCTCCTGTTTAAAATCACATATATTTCTTTCTTAGAATAAACAATAAAAATTTAGGGAATGTTTTGTGAATACATAATACATTTATTAAATATGACGATCATTATGTTCCTTTTCAAGTAAATTTTAATATTTTTGAAAGAAATTTCGATTAAGAGAATTTTAAGGGCAATTTGTAATCTGTAAATGACACAAAAATATTTAGAAATCATTTTGCCACATTCATCAGACTTCTGAAGCATAACTATATATTATTTTTGTAATCTAAATGTATTTTTAGTTGAAAGACTTATCAGTGAATGCCCGATAAAACTGTAGAAGATCTTGTATTTCACACCTGCCATTCTTAAAATATTGCATTTTTTTTTATTCTACCCTAAGCAAATAAATATTTCAGTGTGCGCTGTTTATATATGCAAATGATTCTCTTAAACCTTAATTCAAATGCATATGGCTCCTACTATTACAAAGGAGTGTGAAAAAGGATTTTTTTTTTTTACATCCTTCCGTGTTGACAGAGATAACAGAAAAGTTTAAAAACCTCTGACGTCGGGAATTTCGTCAACTGAAGTTTTGTATTTTTCCTTCATTTCCTTTCTCTTTTTTTTTTTTTTTATTATTTATTGCAGCAGACATTGTACCTTTCAGTGAGAGTCGGATGTCTTTTTTTTTACTGGAAGTTATACAACGGCGAAGAACAAATAAATTATTTTAAGAAGCAGGTGATATAACAACATGAGTTTGCACTCTGGTCTTACTGAAAAAGAGAGAAAAGGGCTCTGGCGAGATCGCTATCGTAAACATTTGCACTTTTCATTTTCAAAGCGATACTGCTTTCTAGAGAATATTTTTTTTTTCTTTTCTATTTTCCACTATTTAACATTAAAGCTCACGCACTTTTTAAATGATGGTTGTTTAGATCTGCATATTAATGAAAGGAATTTTTTCGCCGTTTCTTTCTTTTTTTTTTCCTGATTTTATTCAATTCCTACTATTAGTTCACATTCTCCCTATATATATCTTGTTCAAATTTTCAATCGTTAATAAAATATTTTTTATTCATCCACTCAAGTTCGAATAAATTTTTTTAACTTGTAGTGGATGACACTTGATGTTATACATTTTTTTTTTCAAGTATTAATTCATTAATTAAATTTAATTAATGAATTTTAGATTTTTAGATTTAAGTTGCATGTATCTAATAATAGATGGCGCCAGATGTAAGAGGAAAATTTCAACTTTATTTGTTAGGTCTTTTCTGCAATATAGTGAAAAAAAAAGTAGGAATTGACTAAGAAATTTTTTTTATATTACTGGTTTTCTTTCTGTTCCACTATTTAATATTAAATTTCACACACTTTTAAATGATGGTTGTTTAGGTCTGCATATTAATGAAAATAATTTTTCCGCTTTTTTTTTTGTTTTCCTCTTGATTTTATTTTTTACTTATTCTAACAGAAATAAAATTTGTTTCTTTGAGTATATACAATCCTATTAAAAGCATGGAATTTCTATCATTTTTAAGAAAAATAAATGTGAGGGTATATTTACGTTATATTTAAGTGAGAGAGATTTTTTACTTAATTAATTAATTAATTAAATCATTCATATTTTGAAGTTTTTCAAAAAATGTAAATTCAAAACAATTATGCATGTCAAACAGAAAATAAATAATAATCAAAATTTAGGAATTTTTTTGTCAATACATAATGCATTTATTAAATATGACGATCATTACGTTCCTTTTCAAGTAAATTTTAGTATTTTTGAATGAAATTTCAATTAAGATAGTTTTAAGGGCAATTTACAATCCCTAAATGACACAAAAAATATTTAGAAGTCATCTTTATCGGCTTGTCATATTCATCAGAATTCTGAAGCATAACTATATATTATTTTTGTAATCTAATGTATTTTTTAGTTGAAAGACATATCAGTGAATGCCAGATAAAACTGTAGAAGATCACACCTGCCATTCTTAAAATATTGCATTTTTTTTATCCTACCCTAAACAAATAAATATTTCAATGTGCGCTGTTTATGTATGCAAATGATTCTCTTAACTTAATTCAATGATTCTTAACTTGCATAAGGCCCTACTATTACAAAGGAGTGTGCAAATGATTTTTTTTTACTTTTTTACTTCCCTTCTCGTGTTGACAGAGATAACAGAAAGGTTTAAAAACCTCTGACGTCTGGAATTTTGTCAACTGAAGTTTTGTATTTTTCCTTCATTTCCCGTCTTTTTTTTTATTATTATTTATTGCAGCAGACATTGTACCTTTCAGTGAGAGTCAGATGTCTTTTTTACTGGAAATTATACAACAGGCGAAGAACAAATAAATTATCTTAAGCAGGTGATATAACAACATGAGTTTGCACTCTGGTCTTACTGAAAAGAGAGAAAAGCGGGCTTTGGCGAGATCGCTATCGTAAACATTTGCACTCTTCATTTTCAAAGCGATATTGCTTTCTAGTGAGATTTTTTTTTTCTTTCTTTCTATTTTTCACTATTTAACATTAAAGTTCAAGCACTTTAAATGATGGTTGTTTAGTTCTGCATATTAATGAAAAGAATTTTTCCCCGTTTCTTTTCTTTCTTTCCTGATTTTATTCAATTCCTACTATTAATTCACACTCTCCCTATATATATCTTGTTCAAATTTTCAATTGTTAATAAAATACTTTTATTCAACCACTCAAGTTCAAATACATTTTTTAATTTTGTAGTGGATGATAAATGTTAATACAGTTTTTCATATATTAATTTATTAATTAAATTTAATTAATTAATTTTTAGGTTTTTTTAAATTTAAGTTGCATGTATCTAATGTTAAATAGTGGAACAGAAAGAAAACAAGTAATATAAAAAAAATTTAAGTCAATTCCTGCTTTTTTTTTTCACTATATTGCAGAAAAGTCCTTTACAAATAAAGTTGAAATTTTCCTCTTACATCTGGCGCCATCTACTATTAGATACATGCAACTTAAATTTAAAAAACCTAAAATTAACTAATTTAATTTAATTACTGAATTAATATTTGAAAAACTGTATTAACATCAAGTGTAATTTTTAATTGATGGTTGTTTAGGTCTACATATTAATGAAAAGAATTTTTCTGCTTTTTTTTTTTCTTGATTTTATTTTTCACTTAATCTAACAGAAATAAAATATATTTCTTTGAGTACATACAATCCTATTAAAAGCATGGATTTTCTAGCATTTTTAAGAAAAATAAATGTGAGGGTATATTTACGTTATATTTAAGTGAGAAAGATGTTTTTAAAATTCTATTATTTTTATCTTAAATTATTCATATTTTGAAGCTTTTATAAAAAATGTTAAATTTATTACTTTTTTTAAATAAAAAATTGTGACAGGCTTAAAAATAAATATTTTGAATATTTAACGCAATGAAACTATTTATTCAAAATGAAGGAGAAATAAAAGTTTAAAAATGTCAATTCTCGTTTTATTCATTGATTTAATTCTTTTTATTCCTTTGATACATGAAATTGCAATTTATGATTGTAAATTTAGAATTTTTATTAATATAACAGCAAATATTTTAATTTTAGCATGGAATTATTCTCAAACTATAACATTATTGTAAGCAACAAATTCATTTTTAAATTCAATTATTTAAAACTGATTTTTATTAAAAAAAAATGAGAAAACAGAAATATTTATGAATTACAATTTATGATTGTAAATTAAAAAATTTTATTGATAAAACTGGAATCGTTTTAATTTTAGCATCAAATTATTCTCAAATTATAACATAATTGTAAGCAACAAAATCGTTTACAGTTGCATTATTTAAAACTGATTTTCAATTTTAAAAAATGAGAAAAACAAAATATTTATCAACCGGACATTATCATTGTGATTTATTTTACTTATTTAATTGTTCAAAGATTATACCTTTTCTCTGGCAATATTATAATTTTTAAACAATTTTTAGATTACACTTAAAATATTTATATATTCTAATCATATATTTAGAATGTTTTCAATCAATTTAAGATCAATTTCAAATGATGTATATATACTGATTATATATTTCTGAAATATTTAATTTAATTTAACTTTTGCAAACAAGAATTTCGAGGCGAGACCAAAATAATTGCAATTGCAAACTCTGCAGTTTAATTATTTCTAAACATATATTTATAAACAATGAATTTTAAATTATAATTCTCATTTAGTCTATGTAAATTCTGATAATAATATAATTTTCCTAATGCTGCAATACAATAATATAGTTACTAGAAATTATTATTTTTAAGCTGATCAATTATTTCTTAAAGAAATTAATTGTGAATTTGTTTTTTTAATTTCAATTTGCAATTTCGGTATTTAAATTACGTATATATAGTGATCACCTCAAAAATTAGTTTCTTGACTTTATTAACCATTTTAAACCACCGGTAAGTAATACGTAGTTAATTTCAATACAAATTAATTAGTTGAAATCCAGTGTATTTAAAAATTAATGAAAAGAAATTCAGCAGTTTTATAATACTTGTTTTTAAATTATTATTTTGTTAAAAAAAAAAAAGTTCTTTTTTGAGCATTTCCTGTTATTTTGCGGTTGAATCTTAGGGTTGTTAGGGGATCTAATTGAGTTATATAAAATATGTATATATAAGTGTCTAAAAACTATAAAAGATATTAAAAGATATGTTATGTAGAATTTCTCATAAGATTTTCGACTGTTTTAAAAAGAATAATCGATGCAAATTTTTCTTTGTTTACCTTCTTTTAATTTATCAAATATATTATTTATTTATCTGATTTAGAGACGCCATTAACTTAAATTTAACTATTGAAATTTTCCGTATGTTATTAATATTATGACGTTAATGTATAATGGTACTTAAAACATATCAGATTATAATATAGTGCATATAAATATATCAGTAACTGTAAATGTCAGTATGAAAATACTGATTCTATAAAAATTATTTATTTTTATTAAATTATTTAATAAAAATAAATAATTTTTCTAGACTCAACATTTTAATTTATTAAGTATATAACTTATTTATCTAATTTAGAGACGCTATTAACTTAAACCTCAACTATTGGAAGTTTTCGTATTTTATTAATATTATGACATAACATATATTTAACATTTCAGAGTGTAATATAGTGCATATAAATAAATCAGTGGCTGTAAATGAAAATATGAAAATACTGATTCTAGAAAAATTATTTATTTTTATTAAATTATCTAATAAAAATAAATTTTTCTAGAGTCAGAATTTTAATTTATCAAGTATATTACTTATTTATCTAATTTAGAGACGCCATTAACTTAAACCGTAACTATTAGAAGTTTTCGTATGTTACTAATATTATGGCATAACATATAACGGTGCTTTTTAACATATCAAAGTATAATATAATGCATATAAATATATCAGTGGCTTTTAGTGACAGTATGAAAATATCGATTCTAAAAAATTATTTATTTTTATTAAATTATTTAATTAAAAAATATGTGCACACCTGTTCTAAGAAATTGATGTCCAGTCCAGCTTCTTCCAACTCGCTTTGAATTCTCACACGATCCGAGATTTTGGAACACTGATCCAGCATCGTATTCAGAAAAATTAAAGTCACAGTCTGCCAATAAAAAAGGTTTTGAAATTTTTTTCATATATTAGTATTATCTTATATGAATATCATATTATTATGATATGAACTTTTGCTTAGAATGCAGAGTAATTCAGATTATTGAGGACGTAATATGTTTAGAAATAATTTGAAAAATCTAGTACATCAAATTTCAGAATATTTTAACTAATTAAACAAGACAAATTTGGAAATATTTAAAATCATGCTAAAGTGGAGTTAAACTGTATTTCTATCAATATTTTTGATACTTAAAATTGCACCTGACAAAATTTGAAAGCTAAAGATTTATTTAAAAGATAAGTTAATTTTTAATTTGATTATATTTTAGCCAATATATTTTTTAAAAATATCAGTCCATCATTATCGATAAAACTTCTTAAATACACACTGATTCACTCTGCACTTCAATTGTTTAAACTATAATTTATAATGAAGCACTTATTCATAACATTTACAATACTCGTGATTCTTATTCATAACATTACACTTATAACATATATTATTATAACGTACGTTAATAATAACATACATTATTAACATACACCTATTCATATCATTTTCAGTATATAAACCCGACTCATGATAAATTAAAATAATTCATAAAAATCGAAAAAGGTTTTTTAATTTTTAGTGATAATCTTAAAATAAATAATATAATTATATAATATTAAAATTATTTATATAATTTTAAAATAAATCTTCGGACTCTTAAATTTATTCTGTTTTTCTTTTCTTATGGGATATATATTGAACATGCAATTTCAATTTCTTCAAATTTTCATATATTTTAAATGATTTACTAAAAATCTTGAATTTTCAAATATGCTACCTAAAACCAACATACTATCGTAAACATCAAATAAAACCAAATTATCAACTTTTTAATAAATATAATACCAATATATAATGACATATATCATTTAAAAAATAAAAGATTAAAAAGAAAACAAAATGACAAAACCCTTTTATTTAACGTTCAATATTTTTCGACTATATTCAGTTAAAAAATAAAAATAAATACGTGAATGATAATATTCAAGTAATTCCTCTTATTCCAATAATAGTAATAATAAATAGTGAATATTTTATTTATTTAATAGTAAATTTATTTCTTGTCTGATTTTACAAAATATCTTCAAAAGACAAAATCATGTTTTGAATTTAAATTACACAATATGCATACAATAATAATTATTTAGCTTTTATCGTTTAAAATTTGTATTTTCACGAGCCATTTTATTTCCCCTTTATATATATCCCTGATATCAATAAAATTTTTTTTTCTTTGCACAATAACCATAATCGTAAACGTTAGACTTATTACTTCATCTTTATTGACTTTCAAAGGGGAAAATATATATATAAGTTAGTACGTGACAAAAATAAGAAGCAGACAGGGGGAAAAAAAAAAAAAAAGAAAAGTTTGGGAAGCAATTATTTTATTGAATTTCTTCGATTCTATGAATCGGAGCACTTATTTTTTATTAGTATTCACGACGACAGATGAAAAAGGAAGAAAAAAAAAATGATTATAAAAATAAATAAAAACTCTCCTTGCTGGCCCAGTTTCTTAAATGAGGATCCAACAATGAGAATTTCCATTTAATAACTGAAAACCTACAGAGAAAACTTCCATTTCCCTGTATGGGGACCTGCATATCAATGTCGTCGATAAAAAGCAATGAGCCGTGACCCGCGCCATCTATTGACAAAAAAGAGGCGTTAACAATGGGATTCACCAAACCAGAAGGAAATGTGAAATTGTCTTACTTCATGCATAATATATGTGGGCGTTTATTTCGATAAATAGTCTATTCATTGTAGTATATGTTTCGTGAGATCCATGGAAATTGGGTTTGAATTTTGTACAAATGTAAGAAAATAAAATGGTCGATAGTGAGACATTGTGAAATTAAATTTATCTCTTTAGCGATGAAATTTTTTTCAAGTAAAGAAAATAGATTTAATTTGTTAACATTTACTACATTTCAGTCATTTAATCTTTATAGCATAAAAATGTAGGAAACCAATTATTATATAAAAAAGAAATGTTCCTATATGTGATATCTGAGTGTTGATTGTGAATTAAGAATGAAAAGATTTTATTTTTTGAAACATTTGTTCTTTTTAATTTTCATAAATATGGTTCATCTAACACAATTTTTGTTACGATAACATCAGAGCTTCATTTTTTTTTTAGCAGTAACATGTGTTAATTTTACAATATTTACTAAACAATATTTTTATATGTATGAATTATGTGTTATACGACGAGTTTATTGTTAAAGATTGGTATTGCACATAATTATTTAATATATTTTATTTTCGTTTATAAAAAAAAAAAGACATTAGAATAAATTTTATTAAAAATTAATGTTTACTTATTAATTTAAACTAAAAAAATTAAACCTACACTTGTTTCAGTATTCTTATGGCGTTTAAGTAATGTGGAATTGGGAAAATAAAAATGGAACAAATGATTTTAGAAAAGGAACCACATGAAATTGCGTGGGATAAATTTCTCTTGTGTTCTTTTTTGGATGTTTTTATGAATAGTCTATTGTATTTTTTTGTTGTCTGATCATTGATAATATCCTTGATAATTTCTTAAGATACGAACTATTTACGTCAGAAAACTGTCACTAAATTATGCTGGTTAAAAATTACTTAATAATGCAGGAAATAATCATTCCTATTGTATTGAAAATCTTATAATAGATATAATATTTTCCCAAGATAGATAATATTTTCCCAATAGATATAATATTTTCCCATAATGTTTTAGTATGAATTAAAAATGCTTTTTAAGCGGGATATATTACACATTTATTACAGATATGATTTTAAGAAGCGAAAAACTATTTCTATAGATAACATAGAAAAGATTTTCCAAGACACTGTAAGAATAGACGATTTTTAAATCTTTAATGTTGATATGAAGTATCGAACAACATGTTTTTAGTAGTGCAATATGTCAAACTATCGGTGACTCATTAGATTTGGTGGAAGAGATCAAGATCAGACTTAGAATAAATCATTCCCACTTAAGCATCTACAGTTAGAAAGTGTAACAGCAATTACTATTCTACTGGTATCGTATGCATAATCAACATCATAATCTTTGTATATATTTTATGAATACAGTAATTCTATCTTCAGGTTAGGTAATTAATGTTAGTGCATTACTTACATTTCTATTTTAATATTTCGATAAAAGTGAAAGTAATGGAAGTTTTATTCGATATCTTTCTGCCAACATGATCAAAAAATATTAAGCTTTGAGGAATGTTTTATTCATACTTTATTTAAATAAGCCATTAGTAGTAACTTTTATGCTATTTAAATGCTATATTTGATCTCATTTCATTCAAATTCTAAACCAGGGGGAGGCCAAACCAAATGATCTTGCTGGCCACTTTGGAAAGACATCCTAACTCCGCGGGCCGAATATAAAATTATATATCCCCATATTAGAATTAGACCCACAGTAGGCATTTTTTTGGAGTGAAAATTGAAACATAACGAGTTATTATTATTGTGTTTACTATTATTCTTACATGTAAACATAGATAATATAAAAATATTGATACTAAACACACATTGTAGAGAAATATGTAACACTGAAAATGAAATATAAAAAAAATATCTATATAAACGAAATAAAAGAAATGAAATCATTAAAAAATATTTATTTTACTAGTGTGATATTTGTTTCACCACTCTTTCACTTAGCTTTTACAAATCGATCTCAATTTAGGTATTTGCATATCGTTATTGGTGCTGCGTCCGCTATGTTTGAGCGTGTTTTAATATAATAGTTCACAGAATAAAATTTAATCATTATGAGAACTCATACCTGTAAACTCATAAATAAAACAGGCAATATCTGTCATATATTCGCAATAATATTATTTTAAAATAAAAGTTTATATTTTTTCATAATTTTGACAACTAATTTTTCACTATATGGATGCACACATAATATATTTTTTTAATACATTGGTTTTCACTACTTTGTCCATTGTAAAATAAATACATTTTGTAAAAGTATGATAAATCTCACGATTCAGAAAAATATTCAAGGCGGGCAGCGGGTTGGCCACCCCTGCTCTCAACAATGATTTTTTATTTTATGTCTCAATATTTATTGAATAATTATTCATGATTTAAAACAAATTATTTCTACGAAAAACGTTCGGATATCAAAATATTTATAAACACGTTGCACAGAATTTTAAATCCTTTACCCAAATATGCTGCGAAAATTTTAGAGCAACGTGCCATTCCCAATGGAAGCCAATCTAAGGATACTTAATCAAATTAGCTGTCCTTTGAAAAATGTGACGGCAATTACCATCCTCCTGATATCGTACGTGCTGCATCAACATGATAATTTGTGTTCACACTTTATGAATGCGGGTACTGGCTTCCGCAGTGTCTTCGGCAGTAGGCTAATTGATGAAAGTGTTCCAAGGCCTCTTAATTCATCGGCTTCAATGTCAACGACGTCTTGTTCAAAACGGTCATCGATCGCTGCCGTTCATTAACATACCCCAAGGAGGATGCTCGCTGCAGCACAACCACAGATATTTGAGTGAGGACAGAACGGGATGGGTTGGTTGGCAGATGTAAGTTTTTAGGTCGTTGCTCTACTGGGAGTGATCGAGCTATTAGTGGATAATTATTTCTTGGTTCATGCTGTTTATTCATCTATTTGAGTATATGTATATGTTTTGAGAGTTTGTTACCTTATTATAATATGTGCGATTAAATTTAGATCGTTCCATGTTGTTTGGGGTAAAAAAATAGAACTGTAATCAATCGTATAATAATTTAATCATAATTATGGTATATGAAACATTCGTCTAGACATACCAGATTTTCATCACAAAAAAATATGGTTAGGTTCATAAATATAAACTCCCTTTAGTGAAAGTATGGTTAAAATAAAGAAAGATATAGCCTAATTTATGTAGATAATATCAGTAAAGCATGAAAGAAATGTAATGAATAATAAAAAATATCATCAAATGCGGAAACCAACTGGAAGTAAATAAGCAGTCGTTCGCATTTTCTTGATTTCAGTCGGTAGTAAAAATATGCCAAGCTTATTTTTAAAACTTATCCTTTAGGCATAAATATTCAAATTGGGAGGAAAGTTAAAAAGTGAGCAAATTTCCATTTTGAAAAAGTGAGCAAATTCTGGCTGAGATTATTATTAACATAATTCTAACAGAAAAACAGAAATTAAAAACAGAAATTCTATGTTAAAAATTATTTTATTAAGGCGTAAATTATTTTTTTAATTTTACAAAGTGTCTTGGAATAGAAAGTAAAGAAATATATATATATGAAATTATATATATATATATATATATATAATATAATATATATATATAATATATATGTATTAGTAATTAGTATATATTTATATGCATAAATATAAATTTCATTAACATGCAATAAATAATTTATTATTAGTTTCTTATTCTGTTCAATTATATATGAATTTCGAGTTTGATTTTCAAAACAATTTAAAATTATTTTCTCATAATTCACACTTAAACGTTTTAAATTCTTATTTTCTACAAGATTTCTTAGTTATTTTATTATATTTACGACAGACATACATATTAAAAAAGTGTGTAGGTTTGGTTTGTCTCTCTACGGTCATCTTCTGCACACTTTACACTAATTAGACAGTTTAACGTGGATTCGAACCCTCACAAACATCCATTTCACCTTCAGGATTCGAACCTGAAGCCTGGAATACCAAAGGCCTGAGCACTAGCCAATTGTGGATATGTGTAGGGTATTTAAAAGAGTTGAAGGAAATTAAAAATAAATTACAAAAACGATGTTTTTAAGTGCAAAAATAAATAACTAATTAAAAAATATATCAATACGTGAAACTTTTACGACAAAAAAAATATTAATATTCATTTAAAAAGAAGAATGTATTAAAATATTTTTTGTATGAGGTTTTACTTTTTCTTTGATAAAGCACATAGAATCAATCAAGTTTTGCTGTATCATCCGATCTAATCGTTGTGAGACAAAACAAGTTATGCATTCAATAGCGTCGACGAATTCTTATCAATTTGCTTTTACTAATCGTCTCTCCATCGTGGTAATGTATTGCATTTTAATCAATGTTGAGGTTGTTTAATGATGATATAGTTATCTATGATATCATTTATCATTTCCTTTAATGTTACGCTGTTACCAGGCATGTTTGTGATGTTATCAATAATTTTATTTATAAATGCTTGGGGCACAGGTTTTAATCTTAATTAATATTTTGGGCTGTAGGTTTTGTTGACGGAAACAAATACAGTAATATCCCATAACGGGGGTGATGGGGGATACGCTCTAGTAAATTTACACACTAAACGAAACAGCATTAACCGAGGTCTTCTTAACATGCATATAATGAGAATAAGTGAAACAGAACAGGGAATAAGAAAATTTGTCAATTTTTTTCTTTGTTTTATTTTATAACATTTATTATTTATTATATTAATTATATATTTATTTATGGCTAATATTGATCCAGGTGTAAAGCAATAATTCTTCAATATTCTGCGCGTTTATATAATCCAAACCTGTTTAATCAGCTATCTTGACAATTTCATCGACATCAATAATAAAATATGGACCTGAATGGCCGAGTGTCTAGCGCTCGGTGCTGGTCAGATTTCGAGTTCGAGTCCCAGCGGTGCCATGGATGTTTGTAGCTGTTCGGAGTCCATTTTAAACCGTAGGTCGTCTCATATAACTGTTCGGAGTAAGGCAGACAACCCTACCCCGTAAAAGTCAGCGTCACGGAGCCAAGTCAGACATTTACCTACGGGTACTACATCACAACAGCTGTCCCCTTTTCCCTTCAACCATGTATTCATACGGATTTGTGGGCTTGGTCTAGATGTCTACCAAGTGGGATTAGAAACAACAAGAAATTATTTTGTGCCAAAACCCATTTTAGCTCCGTCCATACATTCTTCTATATTTCTCTCAAACATTTCTCGGTCACTTCATTCCGAGAAAGATTCATGTTGTCTACAGTATCCATGTTATTGTAGTTCTTCCAAAACCTATATTGGATTATTAATCTTCTCTATCGGTTTTATCAATCAGTTGTTGGAATTTTCGATGCAAATAATAATTTTTAAAATTTGATATTACGTTTTGATTCACTGGTTGGAAATGTTGTATTTAGAGGCAGAAAAACTACTTCTACTAGAATGCATGTTGTTAAAAGTGTCCTTCAGATGCTTTGGGCACTTGTCCGGACAAATGCTTTGGATAATTTGGAGAACTATCAATCGAAAGTAAAGCTTTCGATTATAGTTTTTTTTTTTAAATTCGTAGTAGCATTTAACACAAGGGCAAAGATATACAATATTTACAAAAATCAATTGGTATTTTTTAAGTATGTATTCAAATTAAATTCATTTGACTTTTTTACGAATTGCCCATTTAATCATTCTTTAGTGTTCATATCCTATCTCAAATTTAATTTACAATAAACAACAAATATATCTGAGTGTTTTTCTAACAAAAATATTTTCTTTGAAATTCCCAAAAATATATTTTTAATACTACAAGAGTGCATGAATTTTAAACGATTGACAAGTCAATTTCATGTCTTCACAGGTTAAATAGTGTGTGAATCATAAATAAATCATAATGATAAATTAAGGCCGTGAGTCATGAATAAATTAATGATAACTTAATCACTTTTAATTGATGAATCATATTGTTATATTTAATAATTATTTAATATTTTTTATGTAATTAAAAAACTCAAAATTGCTTATATTTTTTAATAATAATGCGTTTCCTCTTTATCCATTAGTTGATGATTATAAAATTTGCTTATAATGGCACATGTATTTTAATATATCAATAACTATTATATTTTAATTAACGTGTAATTATTTTTATTAACGAAATGATGTAAATTTAATTCAAGTAGTAACAAAGTAGCACTATAAATCTTTATCAAATTTATTTTGCGAGTTCTAGTCGTTTTTAATGTTGATGAATTCAAATTGTTCTTATTTGGCAGTTTAATGGCGAAATGATTGCTAAATAAATTCGGCAACGATCTTTCTTTTTGAAAATTTGAAACTGTAAAATATTGAATTTTTAAGAAGTTTCCGATCATTAAACTTTTTTAAGCAACACAGGGTTAGCGGCATTTACCTGTATATCTTTGGCGTATAAAATAATGTCTTTACAGCAGGCATAAAGGCAACTGTCTAAGTGTTTGCCAGCTGCATTAAAAAAAAAAATATTAGGTTTTTTATCTTTTCGAATAGTGAAATGTAGAGTTCAACGCTATTATATGAACATATTTTCGTTAAAATTTTTCTTTGGGTGTTTTTGCCATTTTTTTTGTTATATTTTCTTAATTAAATTAATCCAAATAAAAAAATACATATTTCACTGAAGCTAGAAACGAAGGATCCCATTTACTACTTTCCTCTAAAATAAGCAATTTTTAGTTCGCTACTGCCAAATGAATGTTTATAAATTTTCAATGTGATATTATATTCAATTTAGATTTAAACAATCTGAGTTGCAAATTAAAAGATGACTACCAATTCTTACCTCTAATCCTGACGTGCTCGTTATGTTGCTGTTGAGCACGGACACCAGAAATTTGAACCGGACGGACTCTCCGAAAAGGATTCTGACAGTTGTCATGGCCTCCAAAACGCGACTGTTGCCGAATTCAGGGGCGCGACACACAACAGTTAGGAGCTGCAAAATAAAAAAAAAAAAAATTTTAAATTTACTTTAGATTAAATAATTAATTTTTAAAAATATTTTTTAATAAATGAAGTTTATTTTGAAAATAATCTTTTCATAAGTAAAAAATTCTTTATTTTCACTCTGGCACTCGGTGCCACAGGTTCTAGTCCCTAGAGTCGTTATCTATAACACACGTCTATAATTCGAAGTTCATGTTTTGTGGAAACGTAGGTATTATTCAGGGTCCAGATAGCCGAATGATTAGCTCTCTGACGCTCAGTGCTACAGGTTTCGGGTTCGAGTCCCGGTGGTGGATATTCGTAGTGGTTCGTAATCCACTTTAAACCGTAGGTCCCTGTCTAACATGGCTGTAGAGTTGGACGTAGGGCTGACAATCCTACCCCGTAAAAAGAAAACATCTCCTGTGTGGAAACCTTCCAGTAGGCAGACGGCCTTGGCCCACCATGGGGCTGTTGCGCCACTGATGATGATGTTTTTTCAGTATATAACGTTTATTGTGAAAATAACCTTTTAATAAATAAAAGTAATCTTTATTTTATCAAATACCTAACCGTAGAATAAAATATTCTGTAGATATTAGTCAATTTCGATTAGACATAATAGTCTTTCATAATGGAAGTCATCAACCATTAATAATCATCAACCATTATTAATGCAAAATGAAAGATTATTAAATGAAAGACTTTTCTTTTATGATTGTCAACAATATAATTAAAAACTGTTATTAATCAAAATAAAACTTGCTGACGTTTTAATTTTTTTTTTTATTATCAAATACGTTTCACGCAAAGAAAATTACAGACTATATTAATTTTATTCAAATATCTCGAATGGGAAAATTCTCAATCAATCCTAGTTAAAATTAAATGCACATCAAATCTAAGGAGGGCATCTTCAAGATTGAATCAACGCTGAAAGAAAAGAAAAGGAAACAGAAAACTTACTTCGATGGCAACTATTCTCGATTTCATGTGAGAACTTGTGATGCATGAAGCTATTGTCGAAAGACCCGTTTTGTGGCAGGAGATCTTGTCCACGGCAGCCTGCAATGCAAACATTCATACTCAATGTAGGCAAACATTCATATTCAATGTATACAAACACATACATCCGATATTAAATGTATACAAACATATATATTCAATATTCACTGTTTATATTAGATTACCTTGATCCTCAATAAATCCCATGTTATTGTACTTTATAACTCTTAAAAGGCGTCTTGTATCAATCAGATTTATAAATGGAATAAATTCTTCTTAAATTATCTTTTAAAAGCATTGGTTAGAAGTTTCTTAATATCAGATATCCATGGGAATATTAATGAAAACATTTGATTTGAATTTATAACAGAACAGCCTGCTGGTTAATGTGACAGATCTATGGACTGAGGAAACATGGTTCGAATTTTGACAGGCACCATAGAGTAATTGCTATGTTAAATTGAGCATGTTAAATTTGTACGGCGTAAAATTCGTAATAATATTTGGAGGTATATGTGATATGAATGAATTTCTATTATATATTGACTCTGATAGTGTTAATTCTAAACTGTAGTGAAACCATGTCATCATTATTATCACCATTGGTGCAACAGCGCCATGGTGGGCTAACACCGTCTGCCTACTGGCAGATTTCGAGACAGGAGATGTTAGCATTTTAAGGTAGAATTTTCAACCTTACGCACAATCGTCTACAGTGATATTAGATCGAAACCTAAGGTTTAAAGTGGATTTCTAACCACTACAAACATTCATGGCACTGCCGGGACTCCAACTGAAACATGTGGCATCGAGTGCCAGAGCGCTGGTGAAACCATATACCAAAGTTTAAAAACTGAACTAGTGTTTCCATCACAAATGATATATTACAAACTTTATAGTCCAAATAAAGAAGCTAAAGCATTGCATAGTATTCTCCTTTGTGAAAAAAAAATATGTAACAAATATTTTCAGAAAAATTATTTGGAAATATAAATTTAAAATGTTTATTTCACTTGAATTTTTGAAATTGTTACACAGAAATATGTTTCAATAACTAAAATTTGCTGTGTTCTGAAATGCGATAAATATTTTTCAGAAAAACAAATTTTCTCACAGAATAAAAATAAGAAATAAAATGCAGTGAATTTATTTTTTATAAAAAATATAATTTTTAATAAAATTTTTTTATAATTATAAAAATTTCAATATTATATAAATCAACAAATAAATTAATTTCCCGTTCATTAGCATTAAATTAAATAATTTATTTACGATTGTAAGAAAATGATAAATAAAGGCAGTTCAGGTAAACATGATGTGAGATTACTACTTAATGTTATTAATAAATGATAAATAAATTAATGTTAATTTAAATTAAATAATTTATTGATAAGGAAATCAATTTATTTGTTGTTTTCAAAAGTATTGGGTTGTTATTTTTATAAAAGTAAGTTCGCAGCTTTTTTTTTTTCTATGAGAAAATAATTTTTTCTTGAAAAATATTTAATGCATTTCATATTTAATATAATATAAATAACATAAACACATTTATGTATATTATTACAGCACACATAAATATTTATATATAACATAACACACATTTAGTTTTCGTTATACATAAAGTGAATTATACTTACTGGACATTTTGAGCAAGCTTTTAAGCAGAGTAGACAATAAAATTCATCAATCTGAAAAATAAAAATAAAACGTATTTTAAAAATAAACTTCTTTTTTTAATATTTTTTTTGTAAAATTTTCTTCTTTGAATTAAAAAAATTATTATTTCTATTCAATGTAACGGTTAGTATGAAGTGAGATATTTCATTTTCTATATATTTTATGATCTTAATATTAAAAATATTGTTAGTGACGTAAAACACGAAAAGTATACATTTAGAATATGAGTATAAATGTATAGTTTATTAGTAAAACTTATTATTAATATAAAAATTATATATATTTTATTATATAAATTTATAAAATTTTATTATATAAATTTTCTACATATTTTGTCATCTTATATATAAAATTCTGTTAGTAATATAAAACAAAAACAGTATACATTTAGAAAACGAGTATAAATGTATAAATTATTAGTAAAACATATTGTTAATATAAAAAATTATATACATTTTATTATAAAAATTATATAAATTTTCTATATATTTTATCTTAATATAAAAAATGCTGTTGGTGATGTAAAAACACAAACAGTATACATTTAGAAAACGAGTACAAATGTATAATTTATTAGTAAAACTTGTTATTAATATAAAAATTAACAACTAAATTTATTTAAGGGGTATAATATACTTCCCAAGTAGTTAACGTAAAGACAATTATGTTAGTTAGTAATTTTTTCAGCTTAACTTAATGCGTTTTTTATAGCATGCTTACTTAACATTTTTTAGCGTAATTCAATAAAAAAATTTATTGCCTCTAGGGAAACATACATCAAACTTTTTTTAAAAATAGATTATTGGAAAATATCCATTTAGTATATATTTTCTGGAAGTTCTCTGGTAATGCCATGTTGGGTTTATTAAAGATTTATACTTTACTCTTTATGAGTAGCAATAAAATCAAAAGTTGGAAAAACATAAACCTAAATAAAATCTAGATTTATTTCAAGTTCGTTTTTCCGACTTAAACATAGAAATGGGTGAATGTTTTGAGATAAAAAAAAAAAAAAAGTTTTAAAAAGTTGATGGTTAAATTTCGTAACATTGATGATTTGAGATCATAAAAATAACTCGATGTATTTTGTAATTGTCAAAATAATAAATAACAATAAAATTAAAAGTACTTATAGTACTTAAAAAACTTGTAACGGTTTTATTTAAACAAAAATTGTTCAAATAAAAAGAATTAAACAGCAAATATATATTAAACAACTATAATTAAACAGAAACAAAAATTTTCAATTATCTAATTTTCAGATATGATGCATTTTTTTTTTTTTTTTTATCTATCTTTGATAAACATGAGTAATGAAGAATTTTCAAAACATTTAACAGCATTATGTTTCAAAAGAAATTTAAGAAACATTATTTTTAAATAGAAAAAAAAATACCAGTATTTTTTATAGAAAAGGTATAAAAAATAAATTTTTTTTTTTATTAATTTAAGAAGTGCACATAAGGTAGTGAAATATTTATTACTTTACTTCAAATAGTATTTTTAGTTCTGTTAAGTTAAAAAATTATCCTGAAAATAATGTTATTTTTTGTTGTTGTTGTTGTTGTTGATAACTAATGTTTTTTTTTTTTTTTCTTAATTATTTTACATACTAGATAATATTTAAAAAATCCTATTTTATCTATTTTTAATTTAAATGTGCTCTAATTTTTCTGATCAAAAATGAATACATCAATAATTGTATATTAAACATTTATAATAACATTTCAGAAAATTACTATGGGTTTTATATTAGTAATTATAATCAGAATTTTTATGACGCTTAAAAATAACATATTTTATGTCCTGTTGGGATTGGATTACCGTGATAAATATCGCGTTGTGTTTTCGAATTAAGGAATCTTATCAACAATCAAGCCCAACAAATTATGCGGAATCAGAAGTTTGGTGTTCAACAACAGTAATGGGTTCGATAAATCCGTAGACTGTAAAGTCTTTCTATGAGAAGAAAGGAGAAGCAAGAATTCGAATCGAATGTTGTTTGGCTTATTCGTGGAAGGATTCCACGAATAGTCTCGAAGCCTACCGACAATGTCTCCTGAATGCCACCGAGGTCGCTCTTGCGATACGTAGGAGGAAGCACTATTACATCCGGTTACAATCCAGCTGCACAACCCACAACACTACAATCTGGCGGCCAACATGGGGCGCTCTTGAAGTGCGTAAGAGGAAGCACGGTTACGATATTTAAAAAATAACTACTATGAAATCAACTTCTCCTCTCTTTCTCTTGTGGATGCAACATAACAAACAATTTAGGATCGTTTTGATTAATGTAGAATGTGCTTCCGATATTAGAGAACATTCTCTCAAACTAGGGCCCATTTCGATTAAATATTTAAAAAAATTAATAATTGATGTCGGTCTCTTATCTCACAGCCCAATATTCAATGGAGATGGAGATAATATATTTGCTTTTAAAGAGGTGGGGGCTCAGAAGTTAAGATTGCTTTAGAATTATGGATATCCACAAGGATGTCGTATGTAACTGAAATGTTACATTATATATGTGGTGTAAATGATTTAACTGTTTTTAGGGAAAATCGGAGTTGAAACATTATTTCTTAGTAACTAGTTGTTTTATGGGCAGGCTTGCTACCACAGCTTCATTTCTAAGGAAAAGCAGCTTAGTGCTTCCATACTCACATTCCTGGAGCTTAACTCTGAAGCTGACAGAACCTATTGAAAGTGCGAAACTAATTAATTAATTAATAATTTATAATTTTCCAGAAGAGAAGAGCTGTAAAAGAAGTAACAAGTAACGACGAGGGAAAATTAAGTCTCTATTTAGTTAAATATAAGGCTAGCAAAGTTTTTATACGTTAAAGGATATTTTTAACATTAATTATGAAAGCAACCTCACCCCTGTTTCTCTTGTAGATACAACATAACAAACAACTCATGATCATTTTGATTCGTGGATGCAACATAACAAGCAACTCAGGATCATTTTGGTTAATATTGAATCTGCTTCTGATATTAAAGATCATTTTGATTCGTGGATGCAACATAACAAGCAACTCAGGATCATTTTGGTTAATGTTGAATCTGCTTCTTATATCGAAAAACATTCAGCAAACTAAGGCTCTTTTCAATTAAACATTTAAAAAAAAAAATATTTGACGTGGGCCTGTTGTCAAATATTCTCTCACTACCCCGTAGTCAATGAAGAGAATATATTTGCTTATTAAAGAGGTGGGAAGTTAAAATTGCTTTATAATTATGGATACTCACAACTGAAATGATACAGTGAAAAGTGAAATGTTGCATTATATGTGGTGAAAATGATTTAATTGTTTTTAGGGAAAATCGAGGTTAAAACATTATTTCTTAGTAACTAGTTGTTTTGTTGCCCTCTCCTATTTAGAATGCTAGGCTTGCTACCATAGCTGGATTTCTAAGGAAAAAGAAACTTAGTGATTCCATACACACATTCCTGCAACTTAACTTTGAACTCGGTTAACCTTATTCGATTACTGCATCAGAATATATTTTTTTCTCTACCTTGTGGCTTATGAACAAGCAAGTGAATCGGAAGATCTAGAAATAAAGCAGCCATTTAATTCTTGCTCACCCTAAAGTGGTTCTGATTAAGTTATTAGGAAAAACGTGAAGATTGTTTGGAAAGATCTACTTTTTATTTACTTACTTGTTCCACTTTGCGGAAGTTTACTTTTGCAACTGCTGTTCCGTCTAAGATTTAGAAATCGGCTTAGTATGATTGGATGTTTGGATTTTAGAGGAAGAATATTGTGTAGGAACTGCTGTTTGTGGGTTATTGCTTTTGAGTTTAATCTATTTCAATCCGAAGAAGATTTAAATTTAATGCTTTATTACTTAAAGTAGGAAAAGGTTAATATTTTATTGGCAGAAAAGATGCCCTTAAATACCATGCCGGAATTGTTCTCAAAGCACCATTTTAAAAGCAGGAATTTAAAGTTATTAGAGGAAGAAGTATTCATTCAACCTTTGGCTATTTGACTGACCGTGAATTATTGGCTGAAAATATCAACATAAAATGTAATGCTCTAGTGATAATGTTTTTTTTATAAAATCTGCTTAGCAATAAAGTTTTATTAAGTTGTAGGTGAAGCTGTTATGCCATCAGATGGAACCAAACGCAAAATAATGTTTTTGTATAATTAAAAAATAATCGGCAATAATTTTTTCAAGATTTTCGACTACACTCTATTTAAGAAAATAATAAATTCAAATGTAGCATTATATGTAATAAATTAGGTGCGTAAATAGGTTAAAAACTAGGTGTGTTATTAGGTGTGTTATTAGGTGTGTTTCATTATAACATATAACACTAAGTGCTATGTGTTATATGATAAAATTGTTAGATTCATTTTTGTAATGAATTTAACATTTATTTAAAACTAATATAAATGTGTCATTTTTAAATACACTTTCATATTAAAAGTGTATAAATCTATATTTTAATATTATTTATTTATTATAATAAAATAAATAATAATAATAATTAAATTTAATGATAATTTTTATATATTTATTTTTATTTTTATTATTTATGTACTATAATTTTATTTCTTTAATTTCCAGAATTATTGATTTCAATTTGTGCTCTTTACAGGTAAATCAATTTCTCTTTCCGTATATATGGATGCATGTGTGGCTGCATATATATATATATATATATATATGGATGCATGTGTGCATGTTCCAACATAATTTAAAAATTATAATCATTAGAAGTACCCTCTTTTTTCTCTGAAATTATTGTTCCGCTCCATGCATTCTTAATCTTCTATTAATTACTTTTATTTATTATTTCTTAATTAAATAAATAATATTAAATTAATTTCCAACAGATATTCGCGCCACCAAAACTGACTGGTTCCGTTAGTTAATTAGAAAAACTGGCAGGTCCATTAATTAAATTATTGCAAAAAAAAAAATACGGTGGTACATTTACTGCATTAGTTTTTAATTTATTTTCCAAACTAGCATTTCTATATTTTTGAAAATAAATGCTGACAGTTGAAAAATGGTATTCTTGGGAAATATTGGATTATAACGATTGTCTTATTTTGCCAATTCGTATCATATAAAGCGTGTTTTTAAAATCTCAAACTTTTAATTCAGTACATATATTAATTCTTAATAAAATTTTATCATCACCATCAGTGGTGCAACAGCCCATGGTGGACTGAGACCGTCTGCCCACTGGCAGATTTCGAGAGAGGAAATGTTTTCTTTTACGAGGTAAGGATATCAGCGCTACGCCCAACGCTCTACAGTCATATTAGACCGGGACTAATGTTTAAAGTGGATTCCAAACCACTACAAACATCCACGGCACCGCCCGGACTCGAACCCGAAACTTGTGACACCGAGCGCTAGTCACTCGGCCATCAGGTACCCTTAATAAAATTTATCAGAATTAAGAATATTTTATTTAACTTAGCAAAGCCGGATCATACATCATCATCATCATCATTGGCGCAACAGCCCCATGGTGGGCCAAGACCGTCTGCTGTCTGGCAGATTTCTAGACAATAGATGTTTTTTAAGGGGTAGGATTGTCAGCTCTACGCCCAACTTTCTACAGTCATATTAGACTCGGGTCTACGGTTTAAAATGGACTCTGAACCACTACAAACATTCATGGAACCGCCTTGACTCGAACCAGAACCTGTGACATCAAGCTCTGGTCACTCAGCCATCAGGCCCGGATCATAACTTTTAGTTTATAATGAAAAGTCAAGTATGGATGATAAAATTAATCGCTGTATTCAACGAATATGTTCAAAATTTACTAACAAATATATATATATATATATATAAATATATATATATATATATATATATATATTATATTTTTCTATATAAACAATTTATAAATAACTTAATTAAATAACATAACAATAGTTTTAATAATTTAAATAGTATCACTATTAATTATCATTATTAAAGCATTGTTGATCAACTGTCAATACTAATATTATCATATTTTAATTAAAACTTTTAAACATCATAATTACTTTAAAAACTGTCCAGAGTCGTGCTGAAATATTTGTTGACTTTAGAAATTGGTTTAACAATTCGAATCACATTTACCAACACCACCGCTCGTCTAGCATTATTTATTATAAGAGTACACTCGTTCGTTATGAGAAGTTCACATAAAACCCTCCGCGGTAGCGTACAATAATTTAATATTAAACTCCCTCTCATTACTACATGGGGGATGCGCCAAATTTACACAAAACTACATGTTTAATTCAATCTGACGTCGATTGGATGACAGCTTTGCAGTTCTTGCTGTCAAGGGGACATCACCATTTAAGACAACTCTGTTTAATTGGACCTTAACTGAACCTTATTTGCTGTGCGGCATAATTTTTGAAAAATATTTTAATATTTGATCAATATTCATAAATTTTCTATTTCAAAATAAAATAACTTTTAAAGGAATAAACGGGAATTAATTATACATAGTGGGATTTTTTTGTTTATAAATATTGGATAAATTAATTTATTTTAAGAATGTTTGTCACATTGGCATAATAGTAATGCATATTTATATAGATAATATGTTGTGATAATATTAATAATAATAAGACATTTTTCAAAAATTCAATCTTTTAAATAAAAATAATTAAATTTTATCGAGATTAACTGTATTCTTGTATGCTGCATGTAGAGTTGATTTTCACAATAAAGTGACTTATATTGAGAGATAATAAATCCTTTGTTTATACGATACTTTTACATTTATAAATATTTCTTATATAATACTTTTTACTTATACTTGTTTATACAATAATTTTTAATTGCCTATTTGAATAGAAAAATTATTAATTTAAAGTGAATATAGAGTTAACAAATTTTTCATAAATTAATATTAATGATACTATTAGTATATAATTTATATTTATCCAAAACTAAAAAGCGTATTGAGCCTGATAGCAGAGCGATTAGCGCTCTGGCCGTCGGCATCACAGGTTTTGACTTCGAGTCCCTGCGGGGCCATGGATGTTTGTAGTGGTTCGGAATCCACTTTAAACAGTTCACAGTATAATACGACTGTTGGGCATGGGACTGACAATCCTACCTCATAAAAAAGAAACAATGTCCTGTCTCAAAAACTACCAGTAGGCAGACGGCCATGGGGCTATTGTGCCAATCAATCATGATAATGACGAAAATCATGTTATATATAATTAAGTATAACAAAATTTTATGTTAACATTATAAGTTATTTAATAACATATTAAGATATTTTTAAGTTAAAATTATTTTATTACATATTACATATTTTTATAAATATGTTATAAATATTTTTTATGTTTTCTTTGCACTCGACCATAAATAATTGGAACGTAATTATATATAATATAACTCTGCTTTCCTTCTTCTTCATTGGTGGAACATCCCCATGGTGGGCCAATGCTGTCTGCCTACCGGCAGATTTCGAGATGATTTCTTTATACGGGTAAGGTTTTCAGTCCTACGCCCAACGCTCTACAGTCATATTAGACAGGACCTATGGTTTAAAGGCGGATTCCAAATCATTATAAACATCCATGGTACCACCGGTGCTCAAACCCTGTCGCACCAAGCGCCAGAGAGCAGCCTCAAATTATATAACTCAGTAAGCAAAAATAAATAACTAAATAATAAGAATGCAATTTTTAAAAACTTAAAAAGCAAGGTCGATAATTTATGAATATTATTCTCATATTAAAAGCTATTTCTAACATCATAATAAATGCAAAAAAATATGAGATAGATAATAAGATCAAAAAATTACCTGCAAAACTGGTTTTTTAAAAATAAAAAAAAAAGTTTTGCAGTAATTTGTGAGAGTAATTTTTGCAGTAATTTTTTGCTTTTTGTGAGTGTTTAAAAACACTCCCAAAAAAAATTTGCAACTTTTGAAAGAAAAATCTCAACAGAAAAACTCATATTCGTTAAGATTCACAGAAATATTTTTTAATTAATTGCAAAGTCATTATTTTTTTCTTTAAAATATCTGGCAATTTAAAAAGTTATTTTAGACTGCATTAAATTACAGCTTATATATTTTTTTGTTTCTAATATTACTCAAAAATAATATTATTTATCTTTGAGTGCTTGAGTTTATTTTTACAAATCTTTTTAAAATAACCTTAAAGATAAAAAAAAAAAAAAAGATTACCTTTTTGTAAAAGGGAAAAAAAGTATTTTTATTTAACAAAAAGATTAGTTTCAAAAAAAAAAAACAATTTTAAAAGCAACTTTAGTAAATACATTTAAAACGGAAATTAAATTTATTATAAAAATATTTAAATGACTGGGTTTTTTAATTTGTTTCTATTTGTGATTCAGTTTTACGTCAAATTAAATTCAAAATTACGCATACGCATAATTTAAAATATGTTTTGCCATTAAATCTTGAATTATATCTCTTGTTATAAATATTCAAAAGTTAATTTTTTTATAACATTATCGTCAAAAATTATTCAAATTTATAAATTTTCGCTAAGGTGTTTTTTTAAATACACGAACACTTGTATTTTAGAACATTATGCGCAATTGAGTCATTAATATTTTAAGAAACAAAATATTTTATTTAAAGTCCATATTTAAAATCCTCCTTATAAATAAATTATAATATTTGCAAAATTCCTTTATTCATTACAAATATCATTATTATTATGGCTATTTAAATTATTTTTTGTATCTCTTTTATTTTGGTTCTTGTTATTTATAATTTTTAGTCTTTCAATATTAAAAAAAATGGCCAATTGATTTTTTTTTTAAATATGTGAACACGTGTTTTAGAGCTTCATGCGCAATTTAGCAATTAAATAAAAGTATTTTCTTTCTTAAAATATTAAGTCCATATTTAAAATCCTCCTTTTGTAAATAAATTATAATATTTGCAATTACATTTATTCATTACAAATATCATAATCATTATGGCTATTTACATTATTTCTTGTTTCTTTTATTTTATTTCGTCTTATTTATTATTATTTTTTCCTTTTTATTTTTTCATTCATTTATTTTCATTTATTTATTATTCATTATTATTTTATTTATTATTAGTCATATTTATTCATTTTTTTTATTTCTTTTCAATTAGAGGCCTGATGGCCGAATGGCTAGCGCCTAACTTGTGGTGTCGCAGGTTTCGGGTTCGAGTCCCGGCGGTGCTATGAATGTTTGTAGTGATTCGAGAATTCATTTTAAGCCATAGGTCCTGGTCTAATATGATTGTAGGTCGTAGTTCTGCAACCCTACCCCGTAAAAAGAGAACATCTAATGTTTCGGAATTTGCCAGTTGGCAACTGGGTTTTGCCTACTATGGGCTGTTGCGCCACTAATGATGATGAAGTCATTCGATTACTAAAAATTTGATCAGTTACTTAATTCTGATTGAAGTTCAATGAATAAAAAAATAAATATTATTTATTTTTAAATAATTTATCTCTGTTTTTGAGCAATATTTAAAAGTACTTATAAAATTGCCCGAGTTAGGCTAGCTAAAATAGAACTCATTATAAATGCAATTCAGTATCTATCCTTTTATTTATTTTTTTTTTTTTCTTCAAATAATTTTTTGTACTATTTTTAAAATTAAATAAATTATCAAACATTATAATGAATTTAGCATTTTATATCATTACCGTTTTTATTATTCTACAATTCACGTTCAACGACCTTTTAGCTATTTTTGATTAATACATGCATAAAAAACACATATAAATTCAAATTCTTCAGTAATTTTAACTAATATAGCCATTATGACTTCTATTTGATGTGATTATAAATAGTTACCCAGATCACGAACGTTAAAAAAAAAAAAAAAAAAAATTATTATTATTATTTTAAATCAAGAAACTCCGTGTTTCAAATATTAATTAAGTATTCAAAGATCCGGTTCAGAGATAAGTCTTTTTATTTATTTTACTGCTTGGATGTTACAACTAATTGTTGCAATGACAGGACAGCTGTAGATAACAGCAAACCAAAGCAATAACAGGTTAGTGCTTTATCTTTAAATCTCAAATGTTGCTGATGCCCTTTGACAAATTGTATCTCCGTGTCTAGATAAAAACTCCTTGATGCAAGCTAATTTTCATTTAGATTTGTTAATTTTATTTCAGTTTAACAATAAATTAATCAGAGTTATAATTATTAATAATTATTTATAAAAATTGTTCAAATAGGAAGTTTTTTAAAACCGTGATTAGCATTTGAATTACCTTT